>CM038711.1:45408058-45513058 GCA_021613375.1 Megaleporinus macrocephalus
CTCTTCCCGTTGCAGTGCATGCCTCCTCGCGCGGCGCGAGCGTCTCCCCGTCCATTCCAGCGCACGAGGAGATGGAAAGTTGGAGCCCGTTAAAACCGAGTAGGTAACCTGCTGCTGCCCCGGGGGGATATACGCCGCACACTCTGAGGCTGATTTTTGCGCGTGTGAAGCTCGTGCGTTTGGATCTCTGCACGCACGCGCCCACACGAACACACACACACACCGAGAGAGAGAGAGAGAGACACACACACACACACACTCTCGCAGGCGCTCAGAAACAGCGAGAAGCGCGAGCTGGCCGGGCTGCTGCTACTGCTCCTCCTTCTGCGCCGAAGCCCGCGAGCTCCTCTGCTTCTCCTCTTTTTCTTCATCCCTCTGTTTTTTTTTCTTGGTGTTTTTTTACGTACGGATGCAAAGCACAGCTCGAGCGATGATGATGATGGATTTTCACGGATTTTCACGCGCAAAACGGATTCTTTTACCCACCTCGAGAACATGCAGTCGCCGGCCAGAAGTGAGCGGAATGGCACGCGCCGCGTGTTAAGCCGCGGGTTTGGGACCGTGACGCTCGCGGCTGTGAGTTCCCTGCGCTAAGTAAGTGTGTGTTCGCTCTTCTGGGAAAAGCTGTGGAGTCCTCTTCATCCCTCCCCCCTTTCTCTCTCTTTCTCTCTCTCTCTCTCTCTCTCTCTCTCTCTCTCTCTCTCTCTCTCTCTCTCTCTCTCTCTCTCTCCCTCTCTCTTTTGGGTTCTAATTTTTATTTTTTATAATTTTTTTTCATTTTTTATCTCTGGGAACGCGCCGGTCAGTAGGCGTACAGATGGACGGAAGGCTGATTATGGCCAGTGGCTTTTTCCTTTTTTCCATGATGGAGTGATCTTCCTTCTTTGGTAAGAGCGAGAGAGATGGAAACAGAAAGAAGAGCACTGAGTTACTGAATGTCCTCTGTCCCAGCTACCGAGAGAGAGAGGGAACACCATAGACATTGAAATAGATGCATAGACAGTAGGTAGAGAGAGAGAGAGATAAAGAATATATAGAATAGAATAGAATATGCACATAGAGAAAGAGAGGGGCGAGAGCCATTGTGTGTGTATTAGAGAGAGAGAGAGAGACTTTAGAATTAAATAGAATATAATAAGAGAGAGAGAGAGAGAGCAGTATAGACAGGTAAGGAGAGAGCGGGGCTATAGCATGCAGTATATATTATAGAATAGAATAGATTAGAATATGTACATGCAAAGAGAGAGTGGGGCGAGAGCTACTGTGTGTGTGTATTAGAGAGAGAAAGAGAGAGAGAGAGAGAAACTATAGAATTAAATATAAAATAATAGAATAGAGATTTTAGAATAGATAGAGAGAAGAGAGAGAGAGAATGAGCAATAAAGACAAGGAAGGAGAGGTAGAGACAATAGCATAAAGAATATATATATAATATAATAGAATATGCACATAGGAAGAGAGAGAGAGGGGTGAGAGCCATTGTGTGTCTATTAGAGAGAAAGAGAGAGACTTTAGAATTAAATAGAATATAATAAGAGAGAGAGAGAGAGCAATATAGACAGAGATAGAGAGAGAGACTATATCATGTAGAATATATAGAATAGAATAGAATTTGTACATGCAGAGACAGAGAAAGGCGAGAGCCACTGTGTGTGTATAAGCGAGAGCTAAACTAGAATTGAATAGAAAATAATAGAATAGAGATTTTAGAATAGATAGAGAAAAGAGAGAGAGAGAGAAAGAAAGAGCAATAGAGACTATAGCACGTAGAATATACAGAATAGAATAGTCTTTAATATGTGTGAGAGAGATAGAAAGAGAGAACCAGTATTATAGACAAGGGAGAGAGACATAGACAGTATGTATAGAGAGAGAAAGAGAGAGAGAGTAATATAACCAAGCAAAGAGAGAGAGAGAGAGAGACATAGACAGTGTACCGAGAGAGACAGAGATAAAGATGAGAGTCATTGTGTTTGAATGTGTGTGAGAGAGAAAGAGAGAGAGAGCAATCTAGACGAGGAACGAGGGGAAGAGAGATGAGCGCGAGAGAGGGACGAGAGCGGCGGCGCTTGAGCGTGTGGGTGAGAGAGGAGTGATGCGCTGGTTAAGCGAGTGAGGAGTGATTGCGCTGGAAAACTGCACCGTCACTGACATGCCTAATGATTCAGGCGACCTTACACATCATCCCCGCTAACGCACCCCATCCCGTCCCCATCGACCCGCCGACATTCACCTTCATGCTTTCATCAGAACGCGCCGCGCGCAACACATCTATCAGAGCTTCCATGATCCTTCACTGCATCCTCTCAGAGCAGCTCCGGAATTTGCATCCCAGATGAAAACTGCAGAGAGAATTCAGCTCTGGGGGGTTTTACTCAGCACCAGGGTAACGAGCAGCCTCGGCTCATATGTGGAGGGGTCGCTCTGTTTGTTGGAAGTGAGCTTATAAGAATGATATATACATACAATATTGTTATGCATTGTGTGTATATATATATATATATATATATATATATATATATATATATATATATATATATATATATATATATATATATATATATATATATATATATGTAGGCATTTTGAATTGAAGCTCTTCATTAATGCACATGCATTGTCACCCCATAAAATTGTATATAGCTCTCTATGTGTCTATGAACAACGAGTGTTGTGTTGTTTATGGCCAAGAGATCAAAAGAAAAGCAAGTCAATTAAATATTCATGTTAAACTAGCTCAACAGATATTAAGACATTAATGACATTCTACTTTATTCTATAAATATTTAAGAATTTAAGAATAAAACTAAGAATTTTCTTATTTTTTTTATATATATATATATTGCATGTATTTTTAATTTTAGCTTCATTGAATTCCTGTTTTCTTTGAATCTGAAATGTTGGCATTGTAAATTGACAGCAAGAAATTGTAGACATATCATGTACGATGCTGTGCAACCAACTTTGGCGGTCGTACGCCAATTTCTATGTAAGGTACATACATAATTTTACAGTTTATGCACCTTAAAAATAGGTCCCGTAAGAGTTCTTTACTAAAAGCTATGGCTGTATGTAGGCTGTATATATATATGTATGTGTGTGTGTATGTATAAAATTTGTTCTATGCATTTTTAAGTGATGTAAAAACTAGATATCAGCACTAACATAAACATACTAGGGCTACCAAAAAATAATTCCATGATTGTAATGATGGTGGAATATTTAGAAGTAGTTCTAAAAAGATTCCCAAATGTAAAAAATGTGCAATTCTCTATGACGGTAACTCAGGAGAACGCTCTCGCCATGACCTAACCAGCTGAATCTGGAGGTCCCGGAGTGTTTTCCTGACCGCCAGACTGAGAACAGCATGTTCCCTTCGCTCGGAATGCCTGTCAGACTAAGGAAGGTTAATTTTTTAATGATTTTTTAATGATGTAATAGATTTCAGCCCTTTAGAGAAAGCTACACCTCTGAAGGTCAGTAAAAATGAGGATCTCTCTTTCTCTCTGTGTCTCTCTCAGTGCTGTGACGTGGCTGTGGGCCGTACCTCCACCCAGGTTCTCGGCGGAAGCATGCTGTGGGTAACCCTGCTGAGCTCGATCGCTTTAGGATGCACCACGCCGATCCCGTTGCTGGACGAGTCGGAGGAAGTGGACGAGCCGTGCTTCGACCCTTGCAGCTGTGAGGTGAAGGAGGGCATCTTCCACGTCCACTGCGACAGCAAGGGCTTCACCAACGTCAGCCAGATCTCTCAGACGTGGATGAGACCCTTCAAGCTGAACCTGCAGAGGAACGCTATGCGGAGGCTGTATTTCAACAGCTTCCTGCATCTCAACAATGCCGTGTCGCTAAATCTGGGCAACAACGCGCTGCAGGACATCCACGCGGGCGCGTTTAATGGCCTTGCCATTTTAAAAAAGCTGTTCTTGCATGAAAACAAGCTGGAGGTGTTCAGGAACGACACGTTCCTGGGCCTGGAGAGCCTGGAGTATCTGCAGGCGGATTACAATGTCATCAAGAGGATAGAAAGTGGGGCTTTTCGCAACTTGCACAAGCTCAGAGTGCTCATCCTCAATGACAATTTGATACCTGCACTGCCCAGTACACTTTTCAGGTCCGTGTCGCTAACGCACCTGGACTTGCGAGGCAACCGCTTAAAGAACCTGCCTTACCAAGGAACTTTGGAGTACGTGGGCCGCAGCCTCATGGAGATCCAGCTGGAGGAGAACCCGTGGAACTGCGCGTGCGAGATTGTGCAGCTCAAGTCGTGGCTTGAGCGAATCCCGTACGCCGCGCTCGTGGGGGACGTGGCGTGCGAGCATCCGTTTCATTTGCACGGCAAGGACCTGCGCGAGATCACGAGGCGGGAGCTGTGTCCCACGCTTTCCGAGGCTGAGATCGAGGCCAAATACGGTGTGCCGAGGTTGCAGCTGGTTGGCGAGAGAGCGTGGCCCACCAAACCTTCGTCCATGCTTTCGTCCTTCCACAACACGGCATCCTCAGTGGAATACAGGGAGAGGCATCCGAAGCCTACAAAGCGGCCAAGGCCCACAAAGACCCCGCCCACGGCACGAAGCATCTATCCGGGTCCCAATCAGCCACCTGTGCCAGCTTACCAAACCCGGCCGCCCATCCCCATAATCTGCCCCGCGGGATGTACGTGCAACTTGCACATCAATGACCTTGGATTGACAGTAAATTGCAAGGAGAAAGCCTTCCACAACATTTCTGAGCTTCTGCCTCGCCCGCTCAATGCCAAGAAGCTCTATCTGAGCGGGAACCTCATCCAGAAGATCTACAGGTCGGACTTTTGGAACTTCTCCAGCCTGGATTTGCTCCATCTGGGCAACAACCGGATATCGTATGTCCAGGAGGGCGCTTTTATCAACTTGCCCAACCTGAAGAGCCTGTACTTGAACGGGAATGACATCGAACGGCTGACTCCGGGAATGTTCCGTGGTCTTCACTCCCTGAGCTACCTTTACCTGGAGTACAATGTGATCCGGGAGCTGGAGCCGGCAGCTTTCAGCCTGATGCCCAACCTGCAGCTGGTCTTCCTGAACGACAACCTGCTTCGCGCCCTTCCCGCGGATGCCTTCGCAGGAACCTCTCTGGCCAGGCTGAACCTGCGCAACAACTACTTCCTGCACCTGCCCGTGGAGGGCGTGCTGGAGCACCTGCGTGCAGTGGTGCAGGTGGACCTGCAGCAGAACCCATGGGACTGCACATGTGCCATTGTGCCGCTCAAACGATGGGTGGAGAAGCTCAGCTCCGTCATCGTGGTGGGCGAAGTCATCTGCAGGACTCCCGAGAGTCACACCGGCAAGGATCTTCGCAACCTGGAGGCGGAGGTTATCTGCCCCGAGCTGAAATACGCTGCCCCAAGCTCCCCGGCGCTCGACGTCACGTCCCAAAGCACGTCCGGGTCAGGCCACGTCTCTCCGGCGTCGGCGAGATCGGCGGTTCCTCTCTCGGTTCTGATCCTTAGTTTGCTGGTCCTGTTCATCTGCGCCGTCTTCGCCGCCGCCGGCCTCTTCGCGTTCGTCCTGAGGAGGCGGAGGAAGAAGGACGTGCCTTTCCGGAAGAGGCAGGAGGTGGACCTCACGGGCATCCAGATGCAGTTTGAGGAGCGGGCCGCCGTCGCCACGCCCGAGAAGCCTCCGGGCCACGTTTATGACTACATCCCTCATCCCGTGGCACACATGTGCAACAACCCCATCTACAAACCCCGCGAGGGCGAGATCGAGGCGGAGCAGAAGGAGAACGGCGGCACGAGTTACCGGACGCTGCTGGAGAAAGAGCAGGAGTGGACGGCGGCCGTGTCGGCGTCGCAGCTAAACACCATAGTCACCGTCGACCGGTCGCGGCTCCACGAGAACGGCCTGCTGTGCCCGAACGCGGTCGACGGGCAGCAGAGGTCGCCCCAGGCCGTGGGATTCGTGGACTGCCTGTACGGCACGGCGCCGAGACTCAAGCACGTTCACGTGGCGCATGCGCACCCGCCGGGCGTTCAGTACCCGGACGTGCAGCAGGACGCCAGGTTAAAAGAGACGCTGCTTTTTGCCGGGGGCAAAGGATTTCCCGAACAAACCCAAAGTGAATACCTCGAGTTAAGGGCCAAACTCCAAACCAAGCCGGATTACCTCGAAGTCTTAGAGAAATCGTACAGGTTTTAATCACGGAGAGTGAAAGCATACGATGGAAACAAACACAAAAAAAAGCCCACCTCCATAGCGCCCCCTACCTGCCACTTACCACAACCACCACCACCACCACCACAAAAAAACAGCATGACGAGTTAATCTATATATATCACACAAACGTGTTTCCCCCAAGTGGCTTTGGAGGAAAGGCCATACTCAGATATCCAATGAAGTGCCTTTTGATTTTTATTTCCGTTGGTTTGAGTTGAATTCCTTTCTTTTTCTCAGAGTAGCCAGCAATGTTATCCCCTTATTTTTATATATACGTTTGTGGCCGCGGGAGCCGACGGGAGGAGCATCACTCGCACACATGCCAGACGAAAGCCTCGGCGGCAGCTCGTCTATCTCGCTCTCTCCGTCTCTCACGCGCTCGCAGGCACAGTTTGTAGACTACCGCAGTTTGCTGCATGCACTCAGCTGCGGAAAGGGCGTCGGGTATTGCTGGAACGAAACAAGACGACAAAAGAAACGAAATTATAATAATTCACCTTCGATAGAGATACTGCAACGTATTACTGTTCAGTGGTCTATTTATTTTCTATACTATTATTATTATTATTATTATTATTATTATAATAATAAAGGGACATCAGAGGGTCCTCTCTGTCTCTCTCAAGGACGCACCCAAGGATTTGTGAATACGTTAAAAAAGAAAAAAAGAAAAAAAAAAGCAGAGACACTCAAGATTTTATGGAGTTCGACGCACTTTCTTAAGACGAGACGCTTCTGGATCTTATTATCACTAACGGCTTTGTAGGAAGCACTTTTAATGTTTTCTCTCTCACACAAAGATTTGAAAAGGAAAAAAAATAAATGTGCATATATTTATTCTGTAATTTCAGTGAAGAATTTAATTGTAAAGGTAATGTTAAATCTATGTATAGTGATTATGCGTCTGGTATAGCCTTCTTAATAAAAAGGAAAAAAATGAAACAAAAAAAAAGAGAGAAAAGAAGCTCAAATGGAATAAAAGGAAAAAAGAAAAAAAAGGGTACCAGTGAAAACCTTCTGTGGGCCACGCAGCGGACGTAGTGCTGTTGAGGTTCAACCATGAAATACATGAAAGCGTACCGAGAGCCGAGCCGGCTTCAGCACCCACTCCTGTGCATCATGAGCTGAGAGTTACAGTCCACCTCCAAGGCCGCTACCGACGCTGTCCACAAGGGGGCGACAGGGAGACACCCTGCTTTGCTGCAGGCTGCCAAAAATAGATGGTTAATCACTGGAGAGATGGAAAGAGGCTTAAGTGCTGTGGGCTGGTTATGAGGGGAGATGGACTTATTTTCTTATTCACCTTTATTTTCTAAAACAAATAATGAAATAAATATATAAATAAATACAAATTTGGGAATCTATACAATTGGTGGGGAGGGGATTCATCTCAGGGGATATATATATATATATATATATATATATATATATATATATATATATATATATATATATATATATATATATATATCCTGGTGTTGCATTGGTGTTGTGTAACAGAGGACTAGATTATTATTTCTTTTAATGGTTCTATAATATACAGGGATTCGTTTGCAGCCAGCAGCGCTCACGAGTTCTCTTTGGATGTGAATACAGATCTGGGGAAAGAGCACATCCGCAGTTCCAGGCTTGCTCTCGCTTTCCAAGCCGCAGCCAGTGAAGCACCTTGTGTTGGAAGAAAAATGAAATGTGATTTTACGTTTGATATCAAATCCTCTTCCTTTCTTTTCTTTTCTTTTCTTTTTTACCCGAATGGTTTAATAAATCACGTTTGTATTCACGGGCAGCGCAGCTCCTTTTGTACAAATCCCGCTCCTGGATTTGGATTTGCCAGACTGGAAAATGAGGTGGAACAGAACTTCTGTATGGTTTACTATGTGGTTCAGATATACACACCATGGTGTTTAGATAAAACTCCTCCTGCTCCTTCTTTCACCTTCTAAAAAGCTGATCTGAAATCAGTACTGATTCTTTATTCTTAACCTAGCTAGTTTCTGTCTCTGGTCACTGTTACTGGGGAACTCCACTAATATTTTTTTATATTCAGAATTTCTGCATCATTGGGTTGCATCATTCAGACTGGTTTGGTGTTGCTCTGCAGTCTTTTAATGCAGTCTGTATTTAGATTGTCTAAAGACGTTATGATGAATGGACCAGAATGTAATAGAATAGCTTGGAAAAAGCTTGGAGACACCTGTTTCTCTTTGGACAGTCGTAATATATCACACTGTATGATAACCATTTGCAGGTATGTTTTTATAAATATGTTTGAAAGGCTTCATTCTAGGGAAGCTTACAGAGTCAGAACTGTTCACAGTGGTGGTGAATGGAACCAGACGTCCACCTCTAAAAGCTCCTCACAGAAAGTTCTTACAGTAGATGTTATAAATACACTGTCTGATTCTGAGACGCTGTTTATGATAGTTTAGAGAAGATCTCAGTCTTAAACTCCATTCATGGTGGAGGGATACATGCAGGACGCTGTGAGGTTCAAATAGTCCCCAAAGAAAACCTAGTATTTTCAGATCTTCCACATTTTACCATCAACATCCAGATAAACTCAGAAGACACGTGTAACTTCACTGGTGGGTTTCATAGTAAATACAGTTTGGATATTTATTTGTATAGTGGTATATCATTGTAAACACCATCACCACCATCATCACCAACACTGTAACTACCATCACCACTGTAACCACCATCACCACCACTGTAACCACCATCACCACCACTTTAACCACCATCACTGCCACTGTAACCACCACTGTAAACACCATCACTACCACTGTAAACACAATCACCACCGTAAACACCATCACCACTGTAAACACCATCACCACTGTAAACACCATCACTACCACTGTAACCACCATCACCACCATCACCACCACCATTGTAAACACCATCACCACTGTAAACACTATCACCACCATCATTAACACCACGGTAAACACCATCACTACCACTGTAACCACCATCACCACCATCATCACCACCACTGTAAACACCATTACCACTGTAAACACCATCACCACCATCATCACCACCACGGTAAATACCATTACCACTGTAACCACCATCACCACCATCATCACCACCACTGTAAACACTACCACCACCACTGAAACCACCATCACCACCACTGTAACCACCATCACCACTGTAAACACCATCACCACCATCATCACCACCACGGTAAACACCATCACCACCACTGAAACCACCATCACCACCACCACGGTAAACACCATCACCACCACTGAAACCACCATCACCACCACTTTAACCACCATCACCACTGTAAATACCATCACCACCATCATCACCACCACGGTAAATACCATCATCACCACTGTAACCACCATCACCACCATCATCACCACCACGGTAAATACCATCATCACCACTGTAAACACCACAACTATTGTAACCACCATTACCAGCGCTGTAAACAACATCTGAACCATTTCGCATGTTTACATCTCACCAACTGAACTATGAAGTAAGTTTGGTGGAGTTCCCCTGTAGGCACTGACAGTATTCTACCCTAACCTTAAATACTGGGTTATGTAAATGAGCTTTGTTCTGGTTGGCTGCTCTGTATTGTGTCATGCCTAACATTCAGACTGAAAGGCTGCTGTAAAAACATTGACCACTGCTGGGGTCTCAACGCAAGAGTGGCCACCATGTGACACCATATGGACCAATTGCAGTCAGGGGAGGTCTCGGTACCAGTGACGTGGGGCATTGTGTTGACAAAAACAGTCCCAGAATCATCGTTTACATGGTGGAAATGATATGGGGCATTTAAAAGAGCAGAACAGCCTAAATGTGGTTCTATTCACGCACGTAACAGGTTCTTTAGTGAAGAACACAATGGTTCTATATCGTTGCTCTCCAAAGAAAAGCATCTCCAAAATGGCAACTTTACAGGAGGGGGCAAAAAACGTCTTTACTTTCAATGGAAGTCAATGGAACCAGAATTTTTACTAAGCTATTTTGGAGCATTTCTATTGGTCCATTCATCATAAACTGTTCACACAATGTAAACAGCAGCTGTCGGGTTTGAATGATGTAGAAAACTGAAAATGGACATGTTTTTCATTGGACAGCGACGATATAGATACTCAAAGAACCTATTTCATATTTAAAAGGTTCTTGGCGTATTGGCGTATTCAAATGATGTAGAAAACTCAAAATCACCAAAAATGGAGATATATGTTTTTATTAGACAGCGACGATATACTACAATAGAAGAACCCTTCTTGGTGCTACATAGAACCGACTACAGTCCGTAAACACTTGGAGCTGCCACTGGTATGAAAAATGCTCTATAAATGAATATAATTGTTATTATTCTTATCTGCAACACTTTTACCATCTAATCACGCCAATGTTTTTGAGTGTTCTAGATTCCATATAGAACAATTTCCTTTTCTTTACCAGGGAACCATTAAAGATCCGTCTTATTAAGGTGTACACATCACCGTCACTCCTTTTTGACCAGAAACGTGTGAATGTAGGACACAGCCCTATTACTGCTACGACCTTGTGAGAATTTATTTTCTCGGCTTTATTACTTTTATTTATTTATTTATTTATTTATTTATTAACCTGAGCTCTCTCATGTGAACTCCCACACACACATGTACCGGCACAGACTGTGCGCTCTCATTTCTGACTTCAGGAAGAAAAGAGAGCATAAAAAAAAATCATTCTGGTGAGAGAGAATTCACACCGCCGCTGAGAGAGAGATCTGACCCGTGTGGATATGTGTACTTGTTTGGTTGGTTCTGAGCTGACGGATGCTGTACATAGAAAATGATTTCTTAGGTGTTCAATATGACATACACAGGAAAAACACACAGCATGTAATGTTGTTTTTATTTATTTATTTATTTATTTTTCTAGTGCAATAATAATAATACAAATGCAATTTTTCCAGGGGGGCACAAACTTTTGCACATGGTTTTGAAGGTGCTGACAATACACAGTGTAAGTAATTTATGATGATATGAATTTTTAAGCTAACACAACAGCAGTCGTTTACATTGAGTAAAAATTTAATGATGAATGGACGAATAGAAATGCTCCAAATATATATATATGATAATGGGGACATAATCATATTTAATAATCTTTCATTTACATATAGATATTCGCACAGTATTAATAGAGTAAGTAGAGCTTTTCCATACGTCAGTGTGTTTATTTAACCCTTTCCAAACTTCTCCTAAACAACCCAGTATTATTATCAGTTCTCATCTAATACCTGCTTTGACTGCTCAGTACTTCATTAAGCTAAATCAAGATTTGCTGCTGAAGGAACTGAATACATTCATACAATGTCTGGGGCGTCCAGGAGAAATCTGGAACCTAACTTTGTTCTTCAAACTGGATCAAGATCTGATCTACTTCTCTCACAATAACATATTCATGATACTTTGTATTGTATGTATGATTATTTACATCTGTTCTATTCAGATCTGTTTTTTATTTCTCGAGAAATTCTCACATAACAGCAACTTTACAGGAGAAGATAAAAACTGCCTCTACTTTTAATGCATGTCAAGGTAACCAAACGTCTTTCTAAGTCATTTTGAGTCCATTCATGATGAAATTCACACAGAATGTGAAGAACAACTGCTACTTTCAAACAGCTTCAAAAACTGGAAATACATATGTTTATCTGATGGGCACATTATTGGAGGTCTACCACATGTTCCAGGTGGTTGTTATGCATCCTGTTTTTTCCACATACTTTCTTTAATTTGTTCTGCTTCCTTATGAAAATGGATTACGCTGTGTCACATCTTCTCCCAAATATCTAATGGAGACATGAACAACTTAAGCTTAATGGCATATTTGATTGGAAGTGATCTCACCACTGTCCAATGAGGTCTCATCTCAATTTTTGTCAATATCTATTTTTCTACATTAATTAAATGCGGCAACTGCCTTGTACATTGTGGGAAGATTTCATGATGAATGGACCAAGGGAAATGCTCCAAAATAGCTTGAAAATATTCTGGTTCCATAGACTTGCATTGAAAGTAAGGACGGTTTTTGGTCTCTGCTGTAAAAGTTGCCATTTTGGTGATACTTGTTTTGCTTTGGATGGGAAGGTTGTCCTCTGTGCATTTGTAACTGAGGGAGCTTTTAGAGGTGGATGTCTGGTTCCCATCATCACCACTCCGAGTGACTCTGTTTACATTCTAGCCATTTATTTACACCGACACTTTGCCTCGGCTGTGTGATGCTGTAGTGATACGCGGTGGCAATGTATGGTTTGTGCTGCTCTTTTCGTTTTCTTCCCTCTGGAGGTTGATACTTGGCTTGCTTCCTCTGCGTTTGGCCAATCATTCGTTGGCTGGGTGGACGTTCTGTAATCTATACTTGGCTGAGCGGGGCTGATTTGTGGTTTTGGATGTTTTTTTGTTGGTGGCGTCTCCCCGTTACTGGCTGACATTACACCCTCTTCTGTAGTCGCTGTGTTAGTAGCTGTTATGCGAGCGAGAGCGAGGGTGTGTGTTCTTCCGTGAGGGAATTTTTTTTTTTTTCCTCCGCCGTGATGGAGCTATGCTATCCGTCTGCAGCTTTTTTTGTTTTTTGCCAGCCTAGTTTTTTCTCTCCCTCTCACTTTCCCCCCGCTCTTTGACAGAAAGCGTTTGTTCTTCGGCTTCTCAAAGGCCTTAATTAGCCGAGAAATGATCAAAAAAAAGAAAGAAAGAAAGAAAACAGCGTGCGGCGGAGGAAAAAACGGAGCAGAGGAAGAGAGGGATAAACAGGTAGTTGTGCAGCGTCAGCATCCATAGGCACTCCGTCTCTTCTGAGCCTCCAACGGCTCTCCAGTTAAGGACAACTGAACCAGCATCAACGTCAGCACTTTCTTAATGTACTGAATGAAGCGGGATTGGATTCACTCTCCACTCATTTAGTCTGATGTGCTTCGATGTCAGACATGCACATCTGTGCGAAAGTCAGAGACCAGCCTAAACGACCTGTAAGTGCAAGTTCTTCATGTTCCCAGGTCCAGGGGAACCAACTGGAAGACCTGGTGGACCCCCAAACACTGACCCCATCAGATCCTATTATTGATCACTTTGGTCTTCGAGAGAAAGAAGAACTTCAAGCTCCACCTGCAGATCTGAGAACATCCACAGGTGTTTCTGTCCATCCTTCCACTGTGAGAAGACACCTCAACACTATCGGGGATCTGAAAATATATGTAGCTGTTCAAGAAGCTCCTCACTGAGAGAAAAGATTAAGAGATACAGACACATCAAACAAAAAGAAGATGAGCAATGGAGTCCAGAACCTCAATGCTATTGAGTGTGTTTGGGGTTATTTGGATGGTGAGAAGAAGAAACAACTTCTAAAACTTGAGGTGCGGCTGCAGAAAATATACAGTACATTTACTGTTTACTGAAAAATGATGCTGAAAAAATGAAGGATCTTGCTCTTATTGGTCGTTGGCACTGGAAATTCTTTAAGCTCCGCCCACAAATCCATTCTTTTATAGTAACTGTTGCTAAGTTTGAGCAGCTGGTTTCAGATTTATGTATTAGTTATATATAAGTTTTCAGATAAACATCATGAAGCAGGTTGGCAGCAACCATCGTTTGAACTTTACAGCTCAATTACACAACAAACAAACTGCGCTGTATGTATCCTAACAGTGTGACTTTGATTTGAACTTCCTTTCATGTGTATATTATTGTTGTCATATGTTACTGGTTTTGATTTTCCTGGTCTGTGATTGGAGAAGCATTGGTACATCGGGTGTTACTAAATGGAGGAGCTGTCCGAGGTGCTGAAAAGTGTTTGCTGAAGGTTTTAGTCCATGGTTTGTGTTTTGGTTCTGTAATTTGCCAAATTCATCTTCAATTCATTATCTTTTGAATTTACCTGCATTAGATTTAGCTTCCCATCAAAGCTTACAGGCCATATTTTGTGTTTTGGCTCTACAAAACTAAATCTAAGCTTGACTAAACTAGGCTTTATTTATTATAGAACCACATTAGGCTGCACTTTGTGTCTTGGTTCTTTGCTCGCAATATTCCGAGCTCTTAAAATGAATCCACAAGCAAGGTGCAAAATACAGGGGGCATTGAGGGTCCCCCATCATCTCAACATCTACATTTTGTGGGGTCCCTGGTCATAAGAACATTATTATGTTATGCTGTCCATAAAGAAATAGCAGATTACCAAATTTGCTACCTCTGAAAGATTCTCTGTTTGGTATTCTTATCTATCTAGAGCTGATTCACTGGACTGCCTCAGGGTGGTGCTGTAGCAAATTGGTTCCCCAGTTGGTCCTTTATAGCCTAGAAACTGTAGCTATGCTCTGGAAACATCCGACACACTTTACGATATATATTTGTTAACCTGAAAAATGAACTGAGTGAATTATTACTTATTAATGATTAAAAAAAAAAAAAAAAAAAAAAAAAAAAAAAAAAAAATATATATATATATATATATATATATATATATATATATATATATATAGAAATCAGAAAATAATGAAAAAATTAACTAAAAAAAAACAAATTTCAGCTATAAATTCAACTACAAATCTGCTTACAAGAGATTGTTAGCTTATACTTAATGTCTAGTCAAACTTGGCCTGTTTACTGAGGCTTCGTCATTGTGCAGTTGGGTCAACTTGGGTCAATTTTCAGTTTACAATGTTAAAACTTTGTAATTTAAGCAGAAATTCGTTGTGTGAAGCTATAAAATTTGGATTAAACAACGTTAAAAAATTAAACTAGTTTAATTTAACCTAAATATCTAGTTTAAATGAATGATTCTTTCAGTCACAGTAGTTTAACGAGTTGAGTTTCTTAGTTATAACATGAAGTTATTTTTAGGTTGCTTTGTTGTTGCTGCTTTTTTTAGTAAATAATGATCTTTAGAAAGGTTGAAAACAATCAATGCTGTTGCCAGCATTCACACTTTACAGATCAGTTACACAATTATAACACTTTTAGATTTCTGTAGTAGGATAATTATGATAATGAGGTTTTATTTGCTATTAAACTTCATTGGTTTAATCAGAATCATTTACTTCTTATTTATCTTTGTGAGGAACACATGACATGTAACAAGAATAAAGACTAAGAATAATAAGAGTAATAAGAGTAATGTAGAGCCGGGAAAGGTGCTAATGAGTGCGACAATGTATGAAAATCTGTGTTTATATTTGTACAGATATTCTACACATTAGTGAGTTGACATATTGTATCAACAATTGTTTTCTTATTAGAGCTTCTTTTTTTAGCTTAAATTTGTTTATAATACCACACTAAAACTTTGGTCTATGCAAAACATTGATTTTTCTTTTTATTCTTTATATTATTTTTAGAAGATGTTGTTATTTTATACTTAATCCGGCTTCGGGCTCCAGCTTTGTTCACATGTTTTCTGTCTGAAATATTGTAAATTTTAATTGAAGTTCTTTGAAGACATTTAGTTCTTACTGATTTTGCGTACTTGCACAAACAAGTTCTACAAAAAAACAAAACTGTTTCTTCTCACAGTTTGGGTTATAAAACCTTAAATACCAAATGTCTTTTTAGCTAGCATGTGTATTTAGGAACCAATGAACATCTTATACTTTATCTCACCGGTTTGCTTCGGCCACATATCGTGTGTTAGAAATGTTAAATCACATAAACTATGCAAAGCATTCCTTCACGTTACAGCGGAGAATGATAATGATTGGCTGAAAACTGAATATTCTTGCATTGAATATTCTTTTTGGTTGTTAGGAGTGAAATAATTCAAGATCAACCCACAAATGCATTCTTTCACAGTAACTGTTGCCAAGTTGGAGTAAATTTAAACATTGCTGATTTTAGATTTATGGAATAATGTTGAGTTTCCAGTTTACAATACAATGTTTTGTTGTTAAAAAGCTTTTTTTTATTATTTTAGGTAATCATCATTAGGCAGTTTTAAAAACAATCAATGCTTACTGTGAAACTGCAAACTGTAGCTCAATTAATCTAAAAAAAAACATGTTAAATGTCTTAATATCATTTCTTAGTAGGATAATAATAATATACTTTTTGGACCATTTACTATTAAAATTATTTGGCTTAATTCGGCCAAATCTTATTTATTCCACTAAAAAATAACATTACATCACAAGCTTCTGATGTACACCTCTCTGTCTTTATAACATCATACTAAACATTTGGTCAACTATGCAAAACATTGACTTAATTCTTTTCTATTAAACATTTTCTTAGCAGGTATTGATTTTTTACAGTTAATCTGGCATCAAACTTCTCTGCTTATATGTTGTATGTCTGAAGTATTGTAAATTCCATCTAAAAGCTGGTTTATTATATTTTAAAACCCACTGAGTGCCATTCTTTAAATTGGATCAACAGAAAACCTTTTGTTTAGTTCACAATATTAAAACTTTGTCATTTTAGCTGGAGTTCTTTGTGAGATGCTATACAAAATATTTGGTTTCAACTGATTCTGCAGACTTGCACAAACAAGTTCTATAGGAAACCAAAACTGGTTGTTCTCATAGTGTTTAAATCACTGTTTTAGGTTATAAAACCTTTTATACCAAATTTCTGTATTTATCATGTCTCCATATTTTAAAGTTACTGAGTAGAGGTCATTGTTCTCGTTTAATAAACCTCACACAATCTCATGTGGCACTGCTAATTAGTAAATAGGATCAACTGAACATCTTAAGCTTGTAATTTCTCTCGCTGCTTTACTTCCACCACGTTTTGTGTAATGATGTTAAATTAAATCAACTATGCAAAATGTTTCTCCATGTTAAAGCAGAAAATGTTAGCAGAAAATGCTAAACCAGCTTCTAAGGTTGAACTTGAACTGTGGCTGCAGAATATATAGCATCGCTGCCCAATGAAGACATGTATTTTTTTGTCCATTTTTAATTTTCTACATCATTTAAACTCCACAGCTTCAAATCGCTCAAATTGTGTAAAAGTTTCATGATGAATGGACCAATAGAAATGCTCCAAAACAGCTTCAAAAAAATTCTGGTTCCATTGACTTACACAGGTTTGTCCTCTCCTGTAAAGTTACTATTTTCGAGATACTTGTTCTGAAAATGATGATGATTTAAGGATTTAACATTAGCTGAAAATGTTTTGCTTGTTCTGACAGGAAATAATTCAAGCTCAATCCACAAATGCATTCTTTTACAGTAACTGTTGCTAAGTTGAGCTAAATTTAGAGATCACTGATTTTAGATTAATGTAATAATGTTAAGTTTCCAGTTTAAATTGTTATGTTTTGTTGTGAAAGAGCTTTCTATGCATCTATGCATTTGCCATCATTTTAAATTTGTAACTCAATTAATCAATAAAAAACATTTATATTTCTTAGTAGGATAATTATGATAGATCATGTTTGCTATCAAACTTCATTGGCTCAATTAGGCCAAATCTTGCCTTACATCCAAAAATAACTCTCTCTCTTTCTTTCATTACATCACAAACTTTGAAACTGTGTCAGAGTTTCTTATTTTAGCTTCAGTTTTGGTTTTTTTTGGTTTTTTTTGTTGGATCTAACTTCTGCATATATATATATATATATATATATATATATATATATATATATATATATATATATATATATATATATATATATATATATATATATATACACTTGCACAGACAAGTTATGTAGGAAACTTCTCATAGTGTAAAACTTTGTAAAACTTTAAATATTAAATGTCTTTATTAGGTCCCCACATGGTAAAGTTACTGAGCACCATCCACTTTAAAACTCAATTACACAATAAAAAACATTTACATTTCTTATTATAATTTCTTAGTAGGATAATTATAATAGACAGCATCTGCTATCAAGCTTCACTGACTATGTATTACACCCAAAGAATGTATTTCATCATATCACAAGCTTCTGATGTAAACCTCCTCGTGTATATAACACCATACTAAAAATTTGGTCAACTATGCAAAACTAATTAAACACTGTTTTTTTTTTCTTCTATTTTACATTTTCTTAACAGGTATTGTTTTTTTTTTTTACAATTAATCAGGCATCTAACATTACTGGTTGCATGTTGTGTGTCTAAAATATAGTAAAATGGGTCTAAAAGCTGGTTTATTATGTTATTAAACCTCACTGAGTGCCATTCAACATAAGATTTGGCCTAATTGAACCAATACAAAAAACAAATTAAACCTCATAATTATGCCACTAAGAGATTCTACTAAGAAGTTTGACAGCTCTGGTTGCATGTTGAGTGTCAGGAATACAGGAAATTGGGTCTAAAAGGCGGTTTATTATGTTATTGAATCCCCGCTGAGTGCCGGCGCCTTATATTTCATCCATAAGTTCTCATTTCTGGTGGACACGTCGTGCATGAGTGACGCTCTAATGGTCTTCTTTGACATTTAGCCTGACTGATGGCCAGAAATCAAACATGGTTGTGCAGATTATGGCTCGCGCTGAAGCCCAGCCATGCAGCTGCAATGAGGACTGTTTGGGAAAAAGCTGATTACTGCTTGGAAATTTAAACCGTAACATTATTTAAGCAAACCCATTTAAAATTTGTCTATTTGTATTTTTCTGCATTATTTAAATGCAGTAGCTGTTGTTTACAATGTGTTAACAATTAATGATGAATGGTCCAATAGAAATGCTCCAAATAGCTTGGAAATCATTCTGGTTCCATTGATTTACATTCAAAGTAAAGATTTTTTTTTTTTTTATTGTATGTGATCATCATTAGGCAGGGTGGAAACAGTCAATGCTTTTGCCACCATTCTAACTTTGTAGCTCAACTAATTAATAAAAAAGTTTTAATTTCTTAGTATAATTTCTTAGTAGGATAATTATGATATATTTTATTTGCTATCAAACTTCATAAACTCAATTAGGCCAAATCTTCATTCGTTACATTTCATTACATGGAAATAATTCTGGTTCCATTGATTTACATTGAAAGTAGAGTGAAGTTCTTTTTTTTTATTGTAGGTGATCATCATTAGGCAGGGTGGAAACAGTCAATGCTTTTGCCATCATTATAACTTTGTAGCTCAAATAATTAATAAAAAAAAGTTTTAATTTTTTTGTATTTTTTAGTAATAATACGATTTATGATTTATTTCTTTAGGACAGCAATACTATATAGCACTCTATGATAAACCATTGGCAGGTATATTTTTATAAGTATATTAAGTATATAATGTAAGTATATAATAATTGATTGCTCAAAAGAGTCACTCAGAGTGAGTTTGGTGTGAAACACTTCACTCTAGGGAAGCTTACAGAGTCAGAACTGTATGAGTGATGCTCCAATGGTCTTCTTTGACATTCAGCCTGACTGATGGCCAGAAATCAAACATGGTTGTGCAGATTATGGCTGGCGCTGAAGCCGGCCGTAATGAGGACTGTTTGGTAAAAAGCTGATTACTGCTGTAAGCTTTTTTGGATTTGGACACTGATGTGCGTCACGAAACATGTCATAAATCGTGCGGCAAGTACAAGCCTGTGCCGGCGCGTGTGGAGGAGTGTGTGAAGTGATGGGCGGAGGAGTCAAGACCATCTTTGACTGAATCATTACAGAACATTTCTCGCGTACAGATTATTAGTCCGTAATGCGCTGCCTGTGAAAAACCCAGCCGTTTTCAAAGTCATTACATTTCTGTTCATTTTCAGATGAAAATTCCACTCGTAATGTCTGTGCGGTTTTATAACCCAAACATTATCACGGTTCATTTCTCTGTCACCAGGTTTTCAGCCTCACTACATCCCAAATCAGGCTGTTCTGGTTACTGCGCCTTTAAATATGTAAATAGTCTCTGTTCTGATTGGCTGCTCTGTGCTGTGCCCCACAGTTCATGCTGGAATGCTCCTTAACTACTTCTGTGTGAGTGGGCGGGGCTAAACTGAGGCTGGTTTGAAGGATATATGGAACTTATTTTAAAGCAAACAACACAGTTTCCATATCTATCTACACCACACATACACACACTGTATTTACTATAAAACCCACCAGTGAAGCTACACGTGTCTTCTGAGTTTATCTGGATGTTGATGGTAAAATGTGGAAGATCTGAAAATACTAGGTTTTCTTTGGGGACTCTTTGAACCTCACAGCGTCCTGCATGTATCCCTCCACCATGAATGGAGTTTAAGACTGAGATCTTCTCTAAACTATCATAAACAGCGTCTCAGAATCAGACAGTGTATTTATAACATCTACTGTAAGAACTTTCTGTGAGGAGCTTTTGGAGGTGGACGTCTGGTTCCGTTCAGCTCCACTGTGACTCTATCTAGAACCGATGTTCCACATCGAACCAAATCGGAATTACTTTGCTTACATCTTAGCTTTCTAATTATGAAGAAGTGTTGAAAAATCAGTATAACCTTTCTCTTTTAATATTCTTTAACCTAACAGAGAAATCTGTATTATCTTTATTAATAATAATAATAATAATAAGAAGAAGAAGAAGAAGAAGAAGAAGAAGAAGAAAAAGAAGAAGAATATGTTTACTTTGGGGACTAATTTAACCTCACAGCATCCTGCATGTGTCCCTCCACCATGAATGGAGCCAGTGTAACCATCTACTGTTTTAGCTTTCTGTGAGGAGCTTTTAGAGGTGGACGTCTGGTTCCATTCACCACCACTGTGGACACTCCTGACTCTGTAAGCTTCCCTAGAATGAAGTTTCACACCAAACTCACTCGGAATGACTCTGTTTTCATCTGAGCAATCAATTATTATATATTTAATTATTACCCACTGTTAGAAGCACGTACTGAAACATAATTTGGTCTAAAGGTGGTTTAAACACCTGAGTGCTGATGAGTCATCAAACAAGGGAATCAAATATGTAGACTTTGGCTTTATTCCCAAACCAGCACCGTCACTAATACTGCCACAGATATTATGTTTAAACTCGTTTATTTTAATATGCCAAAGACCAAATGAAATTTCAACATGTGCTTCTATCAGTACGTTGGAAATTTAAACTGTATCATTATTTAAGCAAACCCCGCCGAAATGTATCATTATTTGAATGCAGTAGTTAACATTTACACTGTGTAAAGCTTTCATGATGAATGGGCAAATAGAAATATTCAGGTTCCATTGACTTACATTCAAAGTAAAGCCAGTTTTTGTCCTCTCCTGTAAAGCTGGCTTTTTTTGAGATATTTCTTTTTCTATGGACAGCAATAATATATAGCCCAGTATGATAACCATTTGCAGGTATATTTTTATATGTATATTATCTCTAATAATTGGGAATCAGAGTCATTCAGAGTGAGTTTGGTGTGAAAACTTCATTCTAGGGAAGCTTACAGAGTCAGAACTGTTCACAGTGGTGGTGAATGGAACCAGACGTCCACCTCTAAAAGCTCCTCACAGAAAGTTCTTACAGTAGATGTTATAAATACACTGTCTGATTCTGAGACGCTGTTTATGATAGTTTAGAGAAGATCTCAGTCTTAAACTCCATTCATGGTGGAGGGATACATGCAGGACGCTGTGAGGTTCAAAGAGTCCCCAAAGAAAACCTAGTATTTTCAGATCTTCCAGATTTCAAATGATCTAGAAAAATCAAAAAATGAAGATGAATGTTTTTCTCTGGAGAGCAGTGATATGTGGAATGGTTGGCGGGGGAGGAGGGGGGGGGGGTATTTAGGCCGATCAGTTCTAGAAAAGGATTTGTTTGTTTTTTAAGAAAGCGGTGTTTAATTGCTTAAGTGGACGGTCGGTCTCCGGGGAGGACGTATATTGAATTGTCTCCGTCTCTGGACGGGGGATTTATCTGGCTGCGGCGCGAGCGGGTCGGAACGTTTGTGATGATTACGCAGTTCAGGTTTTTCATACGAGCCTCAGCAATTCACACATCACAGGATCGATCTCGCTCTGCAGCGGGGGGACGGAGGGGTGGGGACTGTGGTGCGATGCTAGAGGTGGAGTAGTGTGTGAGCAGTGAGGAGAGAGAGAGAGAGAGAGAGAGAGAGAGAGAGAGAGAGAGAGAGAGAAAGAAAGTGAGAAGAGAGAGTGAGAAGACAGAGAAAGACAGAGAAGAGAGAGAGAGAGGAGAGAGAGGAGAGAGAAAGAGAGAGAGGACAGACAGAGAGAAGAGTGAAAGAGAGAGAAGAGTGAGAGTGAGAGAAAGAGAGAGAGGATAGAGAGAGAGAAAGTGAGAAAACACAGAGAGAAAAAGTGAGAAAACACAGATAGAGAAAGTGAGAGGAAAGACAGAGAGAGAGAGGGAGAGAGAGAGAGAAAGAGAGAGAGGATAGAGAGAGAGAAAGTGAGAAAACACGGAGAGAGAAAGTGGGAGAGAAGACAGAGAAAGACAGAGAAGAGACAGAGGAAGTAAGAGAGAGAGAAGACAGAGAGAAAGAGGACATAGAGAAGACAGAGGGAGAGAGAGAGACGACATACCAGAGAGAGAAAGAGAGAGAGGAGAGAGAGAGAGAGTGAGAGAGAAGAGAGAAAGAAGACAGAGAGAGTGAGAGAGGGAAGAGAGGCAGAGAGAAGACAAAGAATAAGAGAGAAAGAGAGAGAAGAGAGAGAGAAGAGAGAGAGACAGAGAGAAAGAGAGAGGAGAGAGAGACAGAGAGAAAGAGAGAGAAGAGAGAGACACAGAGAGAAGAGAGAGAGAAGAGAGAGACACAGAGAGAAGAGAGAGAGACTGAGAGGGAAGATATAGAGAGAGAGCGAGAGAGAAGAGAAAGAGAGAGAGACTGAGAGGGAAGATAGAGAGAGAGAGAAGAGAGAAGAGAAAGAGAGAGAGACTGAGAGGGAAGATAGAGAGAGAGAGCGAGAGAGAAGAGAAAGAGAGAGAGACTGAGAGGGAAGATAGAGAGAGAGAGCGAGAGAGAAGAGAAAAAGAGAGAGAGGAGAGAGAGAGAGAGAGTGAGAGGGAAGACAGAGAGAGAGAGAGAGTGAGAGAAGAGAGAGAGAGAAGAGAGAAAGAGAGAGAGAAGAGAGAGACAGAGAGAGAGAGAGAGAGAGAGAAGAGAAAGACAGAGAGAAGAGAAAGAGAGAGAGAGAGAGAGAGAGAGAAGAGAGAGACGGAGAGAAGAGAAAGAGAGAGAGAGAGAGAGAAGAGAGAGAGAGAGAGAGAGAGAGAAGAGAGAGACAGAGAGAAGAGAAAGAGAGAGAGAGAGAGAAGAGAGAAAGAGAGAGAGGTGCAAAAAGCCTCTGAGTATTAATGCAATTGCTAGCATTGTGTTGGTCAGCATTAAGCCTCTGTCTGTCCTTCAGGCTGCAATTTTCTGTCTCTTCTTTTGTATCCGGGCTTTATTTTCTCTTCAAAGCCTTCGGGACGAGTGGAAAGCTTGTTGTTACACAGTTTTAAAGCGATATTTCCAAAAAAACACACGTTTGTTCACATTTTCTCAGCAAAATATAGCTGGTGACACACCACAGAGGCATACGCCCCACCAATTAGCATAAAGCTAACAGGCTAAACGGTCTCAAACAAGACTCAGAAGTTGTTCAGCATCTCTATCAGTCATGAATATGTGGTTTGTGACAGTTTAGTTCTTATCAAATAGAGTCAAACAGTCCAATTTCCATATGAGCAGATGGGAAACTAATTATTTATTACTTTTTATTATTATTGAGTTCAATCATTTTAAGTTGTTAAGTCTAATTTAAGTCTGATAACTTGTAATAATACTTATATAGCTTAGTTGTTGGCCGACTTTACTGGAGAGCTTTCTATGTAAGTCCATGAAACCAGAATTTGTAGCAAATGATTTTGGCATATTTCTACTGGTCCAGTCATCATGAAATTAAATTTTCATTAAAATAACCAAAAATGCAGATACATTGCAGGGCGAAGATATGTGCTTGAACCAAGTCAAAGTATGTGAGCATTTGATTTAGGAATATCATTTTTAGTTAAAAAATACCAAAATATTTTGTGAAAAAATCCTTAAATCAGAATAAGCAATTATTAAAATATCAACTATGTTTTACATAATTACACATTCATTAACAGTCTTGCGGCAATGTTGTAGATTAGATGTAAGAAGCTATTTTACTGAGCAGTGAGTTTATGTACTGCATGTCAGTCTAGTTTGGCTGATTAGTCCATCATTGAATCATAGCAAGTGTGCTGGTGATGGTTTTAGATACACTACCAGCCAAACGTTTTAGATACACTACCAGCCAAACGTTTTAGATACACTACCAGCCAAACGTTTTAGATACACTACCAGCCAAACGTTTTAGATACACTACCAGTCAAACGTTTTAGATACACTACCAGCCAAACGTTTTAGATACACTACCAGACAAACGTTTTAGGACACTACCAGTCAAACATTTCAGATACACTACCAGCCAAACGTTTTAGATACACTACCAGACAAACGTTTTAGATACACTACCAGTCAAACATTTCAGATACACTACCAGCCAAATGTTTTAGATACACTACCAGCCAAACGTTTTAGATACACTACCAGTCAAACGTTTTAGTACACTACCAGTCAAACGTTTTAGTACACTACCAGTCAAACGTTTTAGATACACTACCAGACAAACGTTTTAGTACACTACCAGTCAAACGTTTTAGATACACTACCAGTCAAACGTTTTAGATACACTACCAGTCAAACGTTTTAGATACACTATCAGACAAACGTTTTAGTACACTACCAGCCAAACGTTTTAGATACACTACCAGTCAAACGTTTTAGATACACTACCAGACAAACGTTTTAGTACACTACCAGTCAAACGTTTTAGATACACTACCAGACAAACGTTTTAGTACACTACCAGACAAACGTTTTAGATACACTACCAGCCAAACGTTTTAGATAAACTACCAGTCAAACGTTTTAGATACACTACCAGACAAACGTTTTAGTACACTACCAGACAAACGTTTTAGTATACTACCAGTCAAACGTTTTAGATAAACTACCAGACAAACGTTTTAGTACACTACCAGTCAAACGTTTTAGATACACTACCAGACAAACGTTTTAGTATACTACCAGTCAAACGTTTTAGATAAACTACCAGTCAAACGTTTCAGATACACTACCAGCCAAATGTTTTAGATACACCACCAGCCAAACGTTTTAGATACACTACCAGTCAAACGTTTTAGTACACTACCAGTCAAACGTTTTAGTACACTACCAGTCAAACGTTTTAGATACACTACCAGACAAACGTTTTAGTACACTACCAGTCAAACGTTTTAGATACACTACCAGTCAAACGTTTTAGATACACTACCAGCCAAACGTTTTAGATACACTACCAGACAAACGTTTTAGTACACTACCAGCCAAACGTTTTAGATACACTACCAGTCAAACGTTTTAGATACACTACCAGACAAACGTTTTAGTACACTACCAGTCAAACGTTTTAGATACACTACCAGACAAACGTTTTAGTACACTACCAGACAAACGTTTTAGATACACTACCAGACAAACGTTTTAGTACACTACCAGACAAACGTTTTAGTATACTACCAGTCAAACGTTTTAGATAAACTACCAGACAAACGTTTTAGTACACTACCAGTCAAACGTTTTAGATACACTACCAGACAAACGTTTTAGTATACTACCAGTCAAACGTTTTAGATAAACTACCAGTCAAACATTTCAGATACACTACCAGCCAAATGTTTTAGATACACCACCAGCCAAACGTTTTAGATACACTACCAGTCAAACGTTTTAGTACACTACCAGTCAAACGTTTTAGTACACTACCAGTCAAACGTTTTAGACACACTACCAGACAAACGTTTTAGTACACTACCAGTCAAACGTTTTAGATACACTACCAGTCAAACGTTTTAGATACACTACCAGTCAAACGTTTTAGATACACTACCAGACAAACGTTTTAGTACACTACCAGCCAAACGTTTTAGATACACTACCAGTCAAACGTTTTAGACACACTACCAGACAAACGTTTTAGTACACTACCAGTCAAACGTTTTAGATACACTACCAGACAAACGTTTTAGTACACTACCAGACAAACGTTTTAGATACACTACCAGCCAAACGTTTTAGATAAACTACCAGTCAAACGTTTTAGATACACTACCAGCCAAACGTTTTAGATACACTACCAGACAAACGTTTTAGTACACTACCAGTCAAACGTTTTAGATACACTACCAGACAAACGTTTTAGTACACTACCAGACAAACGTTTTAGTATACTACCAGTCAAACGTTTTAGATAAACTACCAGACAAACGTTTTAGATACACTACCAGCCAAACGTTTTAGTACACTACCAGACAAACGTTTTAGTACACTACCAGTCAAACGTTTTAGATACACTACCAGTCAAACGTTTTACATACACTACCAGACAAACGTTTTAGATACACTACCAGACAAACGTTTTAAAACACTACCAGTCAAACGTTTTAGATACACTACCAGTCAAACGTTTTAGTACACTACCAGTCAAACGTTTTAGATACACTACCAGACAAACGTTTTAGATACACTACCAGACAAACGTTTTAAAACACTACCAGACAAACGTTTTAGATACACTACCAGCCAAATGTTTTAGATACACTACCAGACAAACGTTTTAGATACACTACCAGTCAAATGTTTTAGATACACTGCCAGCCAAACGTTTTAGTACACTACCAGTCAAACGTTTTAGATACACTACCAGCCAAACGTTTTAGATACACTACCAGCCAAACGTTTTAGATACACTACCAGACAAACGTTTTAAAACACTACCAGTCAAACGTTTTAGATACACTACCAGTCAAACGTTTTAGATACACTACCAGACAAACGTTTTAGATACACTACCAGCCAAACGTTTTAGTACACTACCAGCCAAACGTTTTAGATACACTACCAGACAAACGTTTTAGATACACTACCAGCCAAACGTTTTAGTACTCTAACAGTCAAACGTTTTAGTACACTACCAGTCAAACATTTTAGATACACTACCAGTCAAACGTTTTAGATACACTACCAGCCAAACGTTTTAGATCACTACCAGCCAAACGTTTTAGATACACTACCAGTCAAACGTTTTAGATCACTACCAGCCAAACGTTTTAGATACACTACCAGTCAAACGTTTTAGATACACTACCAGCCAAACGTTTTAGTACACTACCAGTCAAACGTTTTAGTACACTACCAGACAAACGTTTTAGATACACTACCAGACAAACGTTTTAGTACACTACCAGACAAACGTTTTAGTATACTACCAGCCAAACGTTTTAGATTAACTACCAGTCAAATGCTTTAGATACACTACCAGTCAAACGTTTTAGTACTCTAACAGTCAAACGTTTTAGTACACTACCAGTCAAACGTTTTAGATACACTACCAGACAAACGTTTTAGTACACTACCAGACAAACGTTTTACTACACTACCAGACAAACGTTTTAGTATACTACCAGCCAAACGTTTTAGACACACTACCAGTCAAACGTTTTAGTACACTACCAGCCAAACGTTTTAGTACACTACCAGACAAACGTTTTAGATACACTACCAGACAAACGTTTTAGTACACTACCAGTCAAACGTTTTAGATACACTACCAGCCAAACGTTTTAGTACACTACCAGTCAAACGTTTTAGATACACTACCAGCCAAACGTTTTAGTACACTACCAGACAAACGTTTTAGATACACTACCAGCCAAACGTTTTAGTACACTACCAGTCAAACGTTTTAGATACACTACCAGCCAAACGTTTTAGTACACTACCAGACAAACGTTTTAGATACACTACCAGTCAAACGTTTTAGACACACTACCAGTCAAACGTTTTAGTACACTACCAGCCAAACGTTTTAGTACACTACCAGACAAACGTTTTAGATACACTACCAGACAAACGTTTTAGTACTCTAACAGTCAAACGTTTTAGTACACTACCAGACAAACGTTTTAGTACACTACCAGCCAAACGTTTTAGTACACTACCAGACAAACGTTTTAGTACACTACCAGCCAAACGTTTTAGTACACTACCAGACAAACGTTTTAGTACACTACCAGCCAAACGTTTTAGTACACTACCAGACAAACGTTTTAGTACACGTTTTAGTACACTACCAGTCGAACGTTTTAGATACACTACCAGCCAAACGTTTTAGTAACACTACCAGTTAAATGTTTTAGATACACTACCAGTCAAACGTTTTAGATACACTACCAGCCAAACGTTTTAGTAACACTACCAGTTAAATGTTTTAGATACACTACCAGCCAAACGTTTTAGATACACTACCAGCCAAACGTTTTAGTACACTACCAGACAAACGTTTTAGTACACTACCAGTCAAACGTTTTAGTACACTACCAGCCAAATGTTTTAGATACACTACCAGCCAAACGTTTTAGTAAACTACCAGCCAAACGTTTTAGATACACTACCAGTCAAACGTTTTAGATACACTACCAGCCAAATGTTTTAGATACACTACCAGACAAACGTTTTAGATACACTACCAGTCAAATGCTTTAGATACACTACCAGACAAACGTTTTAGATACACTACCAGTCAAATGTTTTAGATACACTACCAGTCAAACGTTTTAGATACACTACCAGCCAAACATTTTAGATACACTACCAGACAAACGTTTTAGATACACTACCAGACAAACGTTTTAGATACACTACCAGTCAAATGTTTTAGATACACTACCAGTCAAACATTTTAGATACACTACCAGCCAAACGTTTTAGTACACCACCAGTTAAACGTTTTAGTACACTACCAGTCAAACGTTTTAGTACACTACCAGTCCAACGTTTTAGATACACTACCAGTCAAACGTTTTAGTACACTACCAGCCAAACGTTTTAGTACACTACCAGACGAACGTTTTAGATACACTACCAGACAAACGTTTTAGATACACTACCAGACAAACGTTTTAGTACACTACCAGCCAAACGTTTTAGATACACTACCAGACAAACGTTTTAGTACACTACCAGTCAAACGTTTTAGTACACTACCAGACAAACGTTTTAGTACACTACCAGTCAAACGTTTTAGATACACTACCAGCCAAACGTTTTAGATACACTACCAGTCAAACGTTTTAGTACACTACCAGTCAAACGTTTTAGATACACTACCAGTCAAACGTTTTAGTACACTACCAGTCAAACATTTTAGATACACTACCAGACAAACGTTTTAGTACACTACCAGACAAACGTTTTAGATACACTACCAGTCAAACGTTTTAGATACACTACCAGCCAAACGTTTTAGTAACACTACCAGTTAAATGTTTTAGATACACTGCCAGCCAAACGTTTTAGATACACTACCAGCCAAACGTTTTAGTAACACTACCAGTTAAACGTTTTAGATACACTACCAGCCAAACGTTTTAGTCACACTACCAGTTAAACGTTTTAGATACACTACCAGCCAAACGTTTTAGATACACTACCAGCCAAACGTTTTAGTAACACTACCAGTCAAACGTTTTAGATACACTACCAGCCAAACGTTTTAGTAACACTACCAGTTAAATGTTTTAGATACACTACCAGCCAAACGTTTTAGATACACTACCAGCCTAAAAAGCTATTGTGGAGCATTTCTATTGGTCCATTCATATTAATTTTTTTGTACAGTGTAAACGGCAGCCGTCGTGTGGAAATGACGCAGTTAAAGAAAACTTGCTAACAGTTGAGAAACATTTTTTTCTTTGGACAGCGACGATGTGGTGGTGTAGGTACCTGCCTCACGATGTTCACCGCATAAAACCTCAGCAAACTGTATTTCAGCCTCGATATGAATAATAAATAGGCTCCTTACATGTTAGTAGGAATACTGGTGGGCTCAGTTCTGAGTCTGATGGGTTCCGAAGCTTCTATCACCAAGTGCTAAAGAAGCGAACGTGCCTCGGCTGATGGGCCGTGTCTGCAGTAACTGGGAGAATTGGGTAAATTAGGCTTTTCTCAGAACTGTGGCTTTAAGTCTAAACCTGTGAGCTAAATGTTGAAAAGCTTCAGCAGCACTGTCAGGAGCTCTCGCTGTTCTTTGAGGGTGTTCTGTATTTCGCACACTGTGCTTAGCTTCCTGCTGCTCTCCACTCCATCAGAATACACCTCCTGAGACACACACACACACACACACACACACACAGAGCTGAGTGTATTGATCTGCTCAGCACTGCTTGCCTGTGCACTGTAGAAATCTCCTCACAAGCACTTAATTGTGTTGGTGCTGTGTGTACTGCATACGTGTACGAGTGTGTTTGTGTGTGTGTGTGTGTGTGTGTGTGTGTGTGTGTGTGTGTTTTTGCATACATGCGGGTTTGTGCAGGTTTAAACACACATGCTTAAACAGTAAGTAACAACAATAGCTTGCTTCTTTTCTCAAAGCCCGGAACCCTGTACAGCTTCAACAGCACAACCAATCACCACAAACAAAACAAATAAACACAAACACACACACTCCCCCAGCTGTCAGAAAGAAAATCCCCCAACCATGACATACAGTCTACTACCCTGGAGAAGACTGTCCCAGTTGGCAGCCCAGTCAAACCATCACGGTGAAAAGTCTCCAGGCTTGCGGCCCAGTCACACTCCTACGCTACTGTGGTGAAGCGTGTCCCAGTTCGCAGCCCACTCAAACTCTGTAACCATACTGCTGAGGCTTCCAGCTCCTGGTCTGCTCAAAGTCCGTTACCGTGGAAAAAAGTAAAAGTACCGGCTCACGGCCCATTCCAACCTCACGATCGTGAAAAAAGTGTCCTGGCTCGAACGCCTCCACCACAGTGAAAGGTCTACCAGATCACAGCCCAGTCTAACTTCACTGCCACAGTGGTGAAAAGTGTCCAGGTTTGAGGCCCAGTCTAACTTCACTGCCACAGTGATGAAAAGTGTCCTGGTTTGAGGCCCAGTCTAACTTCACTGCCACAGTGGTGAAAAGTGTCCTGGTTTGAGGCCCAGTTTAACTACACCATCACAGTAGTGGAAAGTGTGCAGGTTTGCGGCCCAGTTTAACTACGCTATCACAGTGGTGAAAAGTGTCCAGGTTTGAGGCCCAATCTAACTTTACTGCCACAGTGATAAAAAGTGTCCTGGTTTGAGGCTCAGTCTAACTTTACTGCCACAGTGGTGAAAAGTGTCCTGGTTTGAGGCTCAGTCTAACTTTACTGCCACAGTGGTGAAAAGTGTCCTGGTTTGAGGCCCAGTCTAACTTTACTGCCACAGTGATAAAAAGTGTCCTGGTTTGAGGCCCAATCTAACTTTACTGCCACAGTGATAAAAAGTGTCCTGGTTTGAGGCTCAGTCTAACTTTACTGCCACAGTGGTGAAAAGTGTCCTGGTTTGAGGCCCAGTCTAACTTCACTGCCACAGTGGTGAAAAGTGTCCTGGTTTGAGGCCCAGTCTAACTTCACTGCCACAGTGGTGAAAAGTGTCCTGGTTTGAGGCCCAGTCTAACTTTACTGCCACAGTGGTGAAAAGTGTCCTGGTTTGAGGCTCAGTCTAACTTTACTGCCACAGTGGTGAAAAGTGTCCTGGTTTGAGGCCCAGTCTAACTTTACTGCCACAGTGATAAAAAGTGTCCTGGTTTGAGGCCCAATCTAACTTTACTGCCACAGTGATAAAAAGTGTCCTGGTTTGAGGCTCAGTCTAACTTTACTGCCACAGTGGTGAAAAGTGTCCTGGTTTGAGGCCCAGTCTAACTTCACTGCCACAGTGGTGAAAAGTGTCCTGGTTTGAGGCCCAGTCTAACTTCACTGCCACAGTGGTGAAAAGTGTCCTGGTTTGAGGCCCAGTCTAACTTCACTGCCACAGTGATGAAAACTGTCCTGGTTTGAGGCCCAGTCTAACTTTACTGCCGCAGTGGTTAAAAGTGTCCTGGTTTGAGGCCCAGTCTGACTTCACTGCCACAGTGGTGAAAAGTGTCCAGGTTGTGGCCCAGTTTAACTACGCTATCACAGTGGTGAAAAGTGTCCAGGTTTGTGGCCCAGTTTAACTACGCTATCACAGTGATAAAAAAGTGTCCTGGTGTGAGGCCCAGTTTAACTACGTTACCACAGTGGTGAAAAGTGCCCTGGTTTGTGGCCCAGACTAACGTTACAACCATGGTGGTGAAAAGGGTCCTGGTTTGTGGTCCAGTCTAACTACACTAGCATAGTGGTGAAAAGTGTCCAGGTTTGTGGCCCAGTTTAAATGCACTATCACAATGGTGAAAAGTGTCCTGATTTGCATCCCAGTCTAATTCCACTATCATGGTGGTGAAAAGTGTCCCAGCTCATGACCAGGTCAAATTCCACTACAATTATGAAAAGTGTCCTGGTTTGAGGCCCAGTCTAACTGCACTAGCAGGGTGGTGAAGTATACCAGCTTGTGGCCCAGTCAAATTCTATGATAATAAAACCAGTCTTGGCTCTCAGATTCCACTACTGTGATGAAGAGTCTCTCAGGTCACTGGCCAGTCCAGCTATGTTGCCATGATAAACAGTATCTCAGCTTTCAGCTTAGTCAGAGGTCACATTAAGAAATCTTCCAACTCTCTTCTGTGGTGAAGCGTTTTCTTGTACATATCCCAGTCAAACTCCACTACCGATAGGTGTCCCAGTTCATGACCCAGTCAAACTCCACTACTGTACTGAAGTGTCCCAATTTACTACCCAGTCAAACTCTGCTACTGCACTAAAAGTGTCCGAGTTCATGACCCAGTCAAACTCTGCTACTGCACTGAAAAGTGTCCCAGTTTACACCCCAGTCAAATTCAACTACCGTATTGAAAAGTGTCCCAGATTTTGACCCAGTCAAACTCTGCAACTGCACTGAAAAGTGTCTCAGTATATGACCCAGTCTAATTTCCCTACTGTACTGGAAAGCGCCCCAGTATATGACCCAATCCATACTGGGGCACTTTTTAAAAAGTGTCTCAGTACATGAACCAGTCTAATTTCCCTACTGTACTGAAGTGTCCAAGTTCATAACCCAGTCAAATTTCCCTACTGTACTAAAAATTGTCCTAGTTCATGACCTAGTCTGTGTTGAATAGTTGCGTATTAGTGTTTCTCTTAACTATTGTACTGAAGTGTCCCAGTTCATGACCCAGTGAAACTCAACTACTGCACTTTGTATCCAGTTCATGACCCAGTCTAATTTCCCTACTGTACTGAAAATTGTTCCAGTTCATGACCCAGTCTGTGTTAAGTGGTTGCGTATATGTTTCTCTCAACTATTGTACTGAAGTGTCCCTGTTCATGACCCAGTCAAACTCTGCCACTGCACTAACAGTGTCCCAGTTCACAACTAAGTTAAACTCCACTACAGTACTGAAAAGTGTACCAGTTCATGACCCAGTCAAACTCTTCTACTGCACTAATAGTGTCCCAGTTCACTCCACTGAAAAGTGTACTGAAAAGTGTCCCAGTTCATGACCCAGTCCAACTCTACTACAGTGAAAGAGCTTTTGGCCGGTTCTCAGTTGATGATTCAGGTCAGCAGGGAAATTACAAAACAACAAACAATACAAAGCAAGCAAACAAAACGCTGATGTAAAGCAGCATCCAAAACAAACACAGTGTTCTTACACCAGACGCACACACACTCTCACACACACACACACACACACACACACACACACACACACACACACAGACTCACACATATATTGCATCACTCTAATGCATTATATAATGGAGGAGTGTTTGAGTATACATTTGTGCGTATGTGTGTGTTCTTGTGTATGTTTGTGAACAGAATTTGCATATATATGTGATTTAAATGCACATGTTTGGCATTAGCATGATGCAATTTGGGATGCTGGTGTGTTTGAGTGTGTGTGTGTGTGTGTGTGTGTGTGTGTGTGTGTGTGTGTGAGCAGCATCACTAATGAGTGTACCGCTGACATTTGCTGTTCTTTTCGAGAGTGCTGACTTCCTGTGTGGAGGCTGACAGAGCAAAGGCGGCATAAGGCTACTGGGTGCATGTGGGGCGGGCGTGAGGGTTGCGGGGGTGGCGGTGGGGGATTAGTTAGCGTCGTGATCACACAGACGGCGCGGATAGTGAGGTGTGAGGTGGTGTGATGGAGGAAAGACAGAGAGATGCGGTGTTTGTGTTGACGGGGGCAGTGTTAGTGTTAGTGTTAGTGTTAGTGTTTCTCTGCAGTGCAGTGTGAACAGTGAAGTGCAGCTTTAGCCTTATTAGAGGTTGGAGTAATGCGGCTTTATGCGTGTAGTCAGCACTGACCTTTCTAACCGCCTGCCTCATTTGTCACAGCCTTTTTGCATTCCAGCACTTTTTTCCAACTCGGAGAGGAATAAAGCGCCACGGTTACAGCCGGAAACACACCACTGTTATTATTAATCATACTCCGCTGTGCTGTGACCATTCATACCGTGTAGATCTAAATATTATTAACTACATATCAAACTATGTGTTCAGATATATCACTACAAGAAGTCATTAAGTAATAAACTGTGTAGTGTAATTATCTATCACCATTAAAAAAAAAGAGGGTTATGAAGTAGATTATAATTTTATTATAGCTCTATTTCAGATAATTTATTAAAACTACATTCTGGACATTACATGTATTAGAACTTCATTCTAGATGTTAAATTTATTAAAACTACATTGTGTTATTACATGTTATTAAAAGGAAAAAAAATTAGAAAAACAATAAAACAATAAAAAACCTAGATATTACCTTTATTAATATGGAATTATAGATATTAATTTTACTAATACTATACTCTCAATATTAACCTGAATGTAGAATGTCCAGAATGTAGTTGTTTTAAAGCTGTGTTCTAGATATTAACTTTAATAGAACTGCAATTTAGATTTGAATTTTATTAAAACTACATTCTGGACATTAAGTTTCTTAGAACTTCATTCTAGATATTACATTTATTAAAACTACATTGTGGTAAATAATGTTGTTAAAATTACACTGTACACATTTATTAAAATGTCATTATAGATATTAATTTTACTAATACTATATTCTCGACATTAACTACAGTACAACTACATTCTGGGCATTTTTTAAAGCTTTGTTCTAGATATTAACTTTAGTAGAACTGCAATTGAGATTTGTAGAATGTAGAACACTGGAAAATAATGTATTTAAAATTACACTATTGATATTACTTTATTAAAGTGTCATTATGGATATTAATTTTACTAATACTATACTCTCAATATTAACTTTAATACCACTACATTCTGGACATCTTTTAAAGCTTCGTTCCAGATATTAACTTTATTAGAACTACAATTTAGATATTAATTTTATTAACTTAATTCTAGACATAAATGTTATTAGAACTTCATTCTAGATATAAAACTTATTAGAACTACATTGTGGTAAATAATGTTTGATGAACTTTGGTCTAGATATAAACTTTTATCATAACTACACTGTAGATAATACTTATATTACAATTTCATTATAGCTATAAATTTCACTAATATTACATTCTCAATATTAATTTTATTAGAACTACTTTCTGTATATTAATTTTATTAGAACTTCGTTCTAGATATTACATTTCTTTAGAACTAAATTCTAAATATAAATTTTATTTAAACTACACATACATATTCTATACATGCATGTTATTTGAACTTCATACTAGATATAAACCTTATTAGAACCACACTGTGGCTTATAATGTTATTAAAACTACATTGTAGATATTCATTTTATTAAAATTTAATTATAAATGTTATTTTTTACTAAAATTATATTCTTAGTATAAATTTTATTACAACTACGTTCTAGATATTCATTTTATTAGAAATTCATTCTGGACATTAGTTTAATTAGAAATTTATTCTGGATATTAATTTATTAAAACTTTATTTTGGATGTGCATTTTATTAAAAATACATTCAATACATTAAATTTATTAGAACTTTATTCTGGACATTAATTTTATTAGAACTACATTCTGGATATTATTTTTATTGGGACTTCATTATATATATATTAATTTTTATTAATATTTTATTATTGATATTAATTTAATTAGACTTACATTTTAGTATTAACCTTATTAGAATTATATTACAAATATTAATTTAATTAGAAAATCATTCTGGACATTAATTTATTAGAATTTTATTTTAAGAATTAATATTATTAAAATTTCACTTTATTAGTCTAAATATTATCTAGAAATTAACTATATTAGAATTATATTCTAGATATATATTTTTATTTTTCTAAATATTTCTAAATTAAATGTTAATTTTATTACATTCTAGATATTTAACTCTTAGTATTATATCCTGGATATTAATTTGTTTAAGCTGCACAAGCTTTTACAGCTCTGTTCATCATTCTGGATCCATCTAACTTCATTTACACTTTAAATAGGGTTCTGTGTGCAGCGCCTGAGGAGAACCACTTTTGGTCTATAGAAGAACTTTCAGTGGATGACTGTATAGAGAACCACTCTCTAGTGAGATGTGAGTAAAAGGATGTTGTAAAGCTTAATAACCTGAAAGTCCTTAGAAACAATCTATAACTGGTGTAGAATCACTTACAGATCTTTGTTTCCATACTTGGTTCTTAGGGCCGGTGGTCCAAGACCAATCTGCCGGGCTTCCACATTTGTGCTGGAAACCACTGCATTGGACTAGCTGGGGCGCTGGGATGTCTGGTTTAAGAGCTATTGCTGTAGGAAACCAGAAGTGGTTCTTCAATGTCACTCAGAAGATCCCGCCGGCCGTCTCCAGTGTGATTTAGTTGCATTTACACTTGGCTTTTTGCCAAGAGATGGATATCCATTTATCTCAAGATGTAATAAGTGCTTCAGTTTACATCAGACATCAGAAGCACATCGTGTATCTCTCTCGCTTCCACTCCACTCTCACTCTGCTGCTGGTGAAGGGCCACTGCTGGACAGCGTGATGATGTCACTGTTGATATCTGGCCTGACAGTGTAATGTCTCCACTGTGTAACATGATGTCCCTACTGAGTAGGACTATGGAAGGGTGGGTTATAGAGATCTACTTGGCTTTTTATATATATATATATATACTTACAGTCACTGTTGCGGTTGTGGTGCTAATAAAGGTGGAGCTGCTCGTCTCTTCAGTCTCCACATTCTTCATCGAATGTTCCACCTTAAACACTGCAGCTCGTGCAGACGCCAGAGTGGAACTGAGTGGAACGTTGATGTTGGGAACATAGTGGAAGTTTTCTTTGGGGGCTATCTGCCTCATAATGATCTGCATGTATCCTTCCACCATGAATGGAGTTCTAAATAATGGTGTATGTCGAAACCTTCTTAAAATATATAGTAAAGCAAAGTCTCAGACATCAGATGTGGACGTCTGGTTCCAGTCATCACCACTGTGAACAATTGTGGCAGTGTTTGAGCTCAGAGGAGAAGTTCGTAAGTCGACCTGTTACGTACACTGAGTGGACAGCAAAGCATGAACGGACGCTGCTCCAGAAAAGAGCCTGTCCTTAAGGCTGTGCATGTAAATGACCGTGGAGTGATTTTCTGGTTCTGTCCGTGGTGCTGAAATCTGCTCTGTGAGTATTTCTGGATTCTGGTTTGTCATAAACAAATCAGCAGGATGTTTTCTGTTCTGAATGAAGGTACTCACAGAGTCTGAAGAGGCTTTCAGCTGAATCCGTGAGGCAAAGAAAAGAGCTGTAAATTGTTGAATTACTGTGCACTTATAATGAAGCAGGACCGTCTACGAGCACGACCCCACAATCGTGTTGATTGAATTAACGTGGGCTCCTTCAATACCTGCAGCAGCCAACTACGAACTTAAGATATTTGTGTTTCTTGGAGCTGACCTTGAATGAATGACTCATTTCTGTTGTGAATATAAACAAGAAGAAGACATGCACACATGATACTCAACATATACACATGTTCTACATGGACATGAGTGAAGTAGGACATGTTGCGTATTCACTATATACATATATTATAGTGCAAAGGTCATAGACAGTGATGGCAACTGATTGCAATGATAAAACAATGGACTGACCACTCCAAGGTCCAGACATCAGCATCACTGAATATGTTTGGGATTCCTTGCAGTTGTTGTGGTGTAGTGACACTCCTCTATGGATCACTGGGGGGACACTGTCCCACTTTTGACACTAGTGTATCTTTGTGTTTGAGGTAGTGACATTCCTCTACAGATTGCTGGGGGGACACTGTGTCACCTCTGACACCAGTGTAGCTTTGAGTCTGGGGTAGTGACACTTCTCTACAGATCACTTGGGGGCACTGTCCCACTTTTGAACAGGGTAGCTTTGAGTCTATGGTAGTGACATTCCTCTACAGATCGCTGGGGGGACACTGTCCTACTTCTGACACCAGTGTAGCTTTGTGTTTGAGGTAGTGACATTCCTCTACAGATTACTGGGGGGACACTGTTCCACCTCTGACACCAGTGTAGCTTTGAGTCTGGGGTAGTGACACTTTTCTACAGATCACTTGGGGGCACTGTCCCACCTCTGACACCAGTGTAGCTTTGTGTTTGAGGTAGTGACATTCCTCTACAGATTACTGGGGGGACACTGTTCCACCTCTGACACCAGTGTAGCTTTGAGTCTGGGGTAGTGACACTTTTCTACAGATCACTTGGGGGCACTGTCCCACCTCTGACACCAGTGTAGCTTTGTGTTTGAGGTAGTGATATTCCTCTACAGATCACTGCGGGGCACTGTCCCACTTCTGACACCAGTGTAGCTTTGGCTGCTGAAACAACTGGGAAGCAGGTAGGTCACTTCTAACTGCACATTGTCCACTATTGAAATGTTTTTCTGTAACATCATGCCTGTTCTACCTTCCACGGGTTCCTAAACGGTTCTTATCATTGAAGTACTGTTCTAGATATGGACCCATTTCTACAGATGGTGGTTCTTTTAATTCCAGTAAGGTTTTTCACAGTTTTACTTCAGACTTGATTCCGTTTTTTTGTACATTCATTAAAATAATAATATTTTATGCCAGTTTTTGTTACATTTCCAGTGTTGGAGTTAGTCGTACGCCATTCAGACATCAATTAGTACCCTTAAATAAAATCATAAAATAATCTTTTCGTTCTCTCTGTCGCTCTCTCTCTCCCTCTCTCTCTCTCCCTCTCTCTCTCTCCCTCTCTCTCGCTCACTCTCTCTCTCTGCTCAGCTCCTTCTAGGCATTGAGCTATTTTGGAAGCATTCAGCACTCTGACCTTTCTTAAATGGCATAATTTTGGTTGGAAATATGAATTATTCTGTGGAACGAATGACTGAGCACTCCCTGTCAGGCTGGAAAGCAGATGGAGCTGCAGCCAGACTGAACAATTACTGAACCAAATGAACGTCACTGTCATCAGAAAACCACTTAAGTGCACACTCTTTCACATTTCCAGCCAAATGGAACAATCCACCTTAAATATTACACTACATTTCAAAATTGTGGTCATTCTTATTGTTCTAGCTACGTCACAGAAAACGTGTTTAAGTTTTATGTCCTAGTTAATGTCTCCAAAGTGTTTCTGGGAGATTGGGAGTGCAGCCCAGTCAGGACGTCAGGAGCGAGAACACTGTGAACTTAAACATCTGCATGAAGTGTACATCTAAATTTGGCTCCATAGTCACTGCTTGGATCAAAAAGTCTAAACATAAACTCCAGCCAGATGAAGACCTGCCAGATGAACATCTCTGGTTGCTGCTAACTGGCTCTTTTTAACTGGTTTACACTTTATAGAAACAAATATCTCAGAAAGGGCAACTTTACAAGAGAGGCCAAAAACTGTCTTTACTTTTAATGTAAGTCAATGGAACCGGAATATTATCCAGGCTCTTTTGGAGCATTTCTATTGGTCCATTCATCATGAAATTCTCTCTCAATCTCAAGGGCAGCTGTTGTTATCAAACGATGTATAAAAATAAAATTCATCAATATTCAATGATATTCTCTATATAACTGTATATATATTGTAACTGTGCTGAAGTGGCTAACAGGCTAATGCTACAATAATAAAGAAAGGCTTTAAGTGCAAGCCTGAACTTAGTGTTTGGGGATCTGCCTTAAAAGAGTACAGGCAGTTTGGAGGCTGTAGGTTAAATAAAACCATGATGTTTGCGCTTGGCTGAAAATAAATGGGACTCTATGGGGAAAAAAGAGGGATGGAAAAAAACGACAAACAGATGAGTGAAGGTTGAACCAACGCTGCAGCCGTGGTCGGGGGGTCTGCTCTGAGTCAGTCTATGTGAAATGGTGTCTGTGGGTTGGGCAGAAGTTTAGTAGATTGGTTTGCACTTTTCCATCCTATTCATTCTCTATGGGAAAAAATTCCGAAAAAAGATTCTGTTTTCCGGAATCCATGCATCCGCTCAAAAAGCTGTACACAAGCCTGAATCAGACAATCAGATCGGACAGTCTGGAGTTGGAACGGAGTTGATGTTTCAAAAACTGTGGGAGTAGTTACAACAAATAACAATGTAGTACCACATAGACACATCACTGATACACACACACGCTATTCATAATCAATAAATCATGTATGCGTCAGTGTGCATGTGAACACGGATGTGGAATCAACTCGTTTTATCCTCCCTCTTCTGTAAAAGCAGGATTTGTGTTTAACCCTTTCATGCATGTGTGGCAGAATCATAAGTCTCACTGCTCCAGTGTAACAAATTCCATTCTCCTGAATTCTATTGGAGTCTTGAGTGCTGAGGCTTAGAATCTAGGATGACTGACAATACTAAGAATGCAAAAGATGTCTCTGGTATATCTGTTCCAAGTTTCTACTCAAAAAGATCAAATCAGACTCTAATGAACATGATTTTATATATTAAACTTCTTTTCACTTATTTTAGATGTTTTTATGGCTCATACGTGGACACCATGCAACAAAAATGTATATTTATATTAATATAAAAATGCACTGTTTGAATGTTATAGTTTTTTAAATGTTGTGTAGATGTTTAAAAGTAATACATTTATATAAATTAATAGTTGTGACATTTGGGTCCAATATCAAGTTTTCCTCTGTCCAGACTGTTTTGAGGAATTTCACAAAAAGAAGTAAGAGAACTGTAACAAACAGGTCTTACTACCACCGGCTGCCTATATCCATCACAGGATGAACAGATATCCAATTCCAGCCTGAAAATATTTATTAATGTTTCTATTAATAGTGCTTTCAGCATGCGTTTAACAGAACCAAAATGATTGTATTTTATTTTATGAAAGGAGGAGGAAACCTCACAAATGTTCTAATATTTAGCATTTTTTATTTAAGGTTACAAAAAAGAAGCTTAAAGTAAAGCTTAAATACATGCAAAGTTCAAGAAAATCGTGTGTTCTGTTTTTTTACTCTACTAATGCATGGTGTCCACATAGGTTTTTAATAACACAGATTTTTATGTAAATTAAGATTTCATATGATTATTTCTGCAGTCCTGAGCAAGAAAAAGCTTTTAAAAAAATCTGAATACAATTTTTAATAATTTATGCATGAAAGGGTTAAAGAACAGAGTTTGAGGTTCAGAGTATGTCCAGTTCTGAGTATTGAACTAGTACACTCTGGCTGTGTCTTAAATCCTACTGAGCTCCTACATAGGCAGCATTTAACATCATAGTATGCGCTCCAGACATGTAGACTGTCCCAATACTTACATACCTTAAACATGCTGTCTACTGAGGAACCTTATTTAGACCTGATTTTAAGGAAGCATTGAACTCTTCCTCAGCCGCTAAGACAATCCCATGATGCACCGCAGGCTAATCTAGGAGCAGTGAAGTGGTTTTAAAATGTGAGTTATTTTGATTCTCTGGAGTTTGAATGTGTTTCTGGTCATATAATCACACAAAACAGTTTTTTATTATCAACTCTGTAACGAGTCCTTCACCATTTACACTTTATACTCCAGACATTAGCATTTATGCTAACAGATTTTAAGCTGCTATTGTTTTGATTGCCGGCCGGTAGCTTAGCAACCAGCCAAACCACCGGTGGCGTGCTGCAGTGGACGGGAACAAGCCGTGGTGCAGTCTCTCTCTAACTAGAGCGTCTCAGTAATCTGTTTTATGAGGAGAGATGAGGAGAGAACACTGCTACTTACACAGCTGCTACCTAGACAGCCTACTTACACACTCACTAGGGTTTGGGACAGACCCCATATAACACTGTACATACAGGTTTACAGTCTGTGGCTCCTTTAATAGCAGCGTGCTGAAACATACCATAAACACTAACAGTTATATAGTAGATGAGAACAGCGTTGCAGTTAGCTAGCACTGAACAGCTATCACTGCTTATTACTACTCTGTATTAATTACTACTCTGCTTATTAATGTTTTATTATAAAGCCTTTATAAGAGTCGTGTTATTGTAATACAGGTCGTGTTCTGTTCCTATGTTGGAGATATGAAGCCGCTCAGCCCGACTGGAGAAATCTCAGAATGGAAATAAGTCCAGACAGAGTGACCACAGCTCCTCACCTCTAAACCCACCCCACACACACACACACACACACACACACACACACACACACACACACACACACTTATACACACATATACACACACACACACACCTTTAGGGCTGATAGGACGAGTCTGCAGGCAGTTTGTGTGTGTGTGTGTGTGTGTGTGTGTGAGTGTGTGTGTGTGTGTGTGTGTGTGTGTGTGTATGTGTGTATAAGTGTGTGCCTGTGTGTGTGTGTGTGAGTGTGTGTGTGAGTGAGTGAGTGTGTGTGTGTGTGTGAGTGATTCATGGCCCACACCGAACACTGTGACGTCCTCCCTCTGCTGTCTCTTTACATTCTTTCTCCTCGTACCTCCCTCTCGCTCGCCCTCTCTCCACTTCTCTGTCTCTCTCTGTCTCTCAACCATCTTTCTCTGTTCTATATGTCCCTCTCTTCGTCTGCCTCTCTCTCCCTTCTTCTTTTTCTCTTCCTCTCCACCTATCTCTTCTCTTCTTCTTCTCTTCTGCTCTCGCTAAATTCTCTCTCTTTTTCTTCTCTTTCTCTCTCTCTTCATCTCTCTCTCCCACTCTCTCTATATTTTCTCCCCCTCTCCCTCTCTCTTTTTCTTCTCTCTCACTCTCTATCTTTTCTCTTTCTCTCGCTTCATCTCTCTCTCCCTCTCTCTATATTCTCTCCCTCTTTTTTTCTCCTTCACTCTCTTCTTCTCTCTCCCTCTTCGTTCATCTCTCTCTTCTTCTCTTTGTTCATCTCTCTCTCTCTGTCTCTCTTTGTAGCTTCATCTTTCTCTATTCCTTCATTCCCTCCTTCTCCCTCTCCCTTGCTCTCTCTCTTTCTCTCTCACTCTCCCTCTCATCTCTTTCTCTCGCTCTTTCTCTCACTCTTTCTTTCGCTATTTCTCTCACTCTTTCTCTCGCTCTTTCTCTCTCTCTGTCTCTTCATCTCTCTCTATTCCTTCATTCCCTCCCTCTCCCTCTCTCTCTCTCTCTCTTTCCCTCTATTTTTCTCGCTCTCTCCATCTCTCTTTCTTTCTCTCTCTCTCTCTCTCTTTCCCTCTATTTTTCTCACTCTCTCCATCTCTCTTTCTTTCTCTCTCTCTCTCTCTCTCTCTCTCTCTCTTTCTTTCTCACTCTCCCTCTCATCTCTTTCTCTCGCTCTTTTTCTCACTCTTTCTTTCGCTCTTTCTCTCTCTCTGTCTCTTCATCTCTCTCTATTCCTTCATTCCCTCCCTCTCCCTCTCTCTCTCTCTCTCTCTTTCCCTCTATTTTTGCTCGCTCTCTCCATCTCTCTTTCTTTCTCTCTCTCTCTCTCTCTCTCTCTCTCTCTCTCTCTCTCTCTCTCTCTCTCTCTCTCTCTGACAGTCTGCAGGTCTGCTGCAGCTACAGGGTCAGTCGTGTCCTGCCTGTGTGATGAGGCCTCAGCTGAACTGTGTGAGTGTGTGCAGGTGTGTGTGTGTGAGAGAGAGAGTGTGTGTGTGTGTGTGTGTGTGTGTGAGTGTGTGTGTGTGTGTGTGTGTTTGGTGTATGTTCCTCTCACCATCTGTCTCTCTCTCTTTGTCCTAACTCAGCCGCTCCTTTGAATTCAGTAAAGCTGGAGTCGGCAGTAGGAGTGTGACAGAGCTTTGTTTGATGTGTATATGCAGGTTCTCTGTGTGTGTGTGTGTGTGTGTGTGTGCACACCTGGTTCCTCAGTGAGGAACAGAGGACACATACAGCTGAGGTGTCTCTGCAGTTGAGAAGAAGAGCTCGTGTCGTGTGTGAGGAGGTCTGTCGTGTGTGAGGGGGTCTAAAGTCCTGCGTCACTCGGTGGTCACTGGACTGTTAGTCCCGTTTTAGGAAGTGCAGCTGCTTTCCTGTATGCGGGAAATGAACCTCCACTTCCTGTATATCCAATCTTCTTCCTTATGACGCTCTGTTTACATCTGTGTTCTACATTAACCTCACAAGACCAGCAACCACACCAACACACACCAAACAAACCAACACCTGTACTAGTTGCTATGGTGTTTTAAGGCTGCTACACACAGAACATCAAACAAAACAGGGTACACCACACTAAAAAATAAAACAGTGTAAATGTGAAAGCTGTGAAATCATTCATATATACAATCTGAGTTGAGTAAAAGATACAAGCAATCACATTTAGCTCAGAGTAGATATAAATAAAATCTTTAGTCAAAACTATTTTAAAAAATTGAGTAGATATAATTGAATTGCTAAGTAAAGATGACTACAAAAATTATAATACATTTACTAAATGTTTATTTAATGCTACTCATACTGGACTTACTTACCAGTTATTGTATACTGTATACTGTATTTGCCTTTTCCTCAAGGAGGACTTTACATTAATGCATCTAAAAAAATGTAAAAAAAAAAAGCAACTGTACACACATTAATATTTTAAACATTAATTCCATCATCTATGTAAAAAGTATAGAAAAGTATAGTCAGGTGAATTAAACTTAAATATAGATGAAATACTCCAACAGCAACAGGTCATTCAATCAATTTAAGACACCATACAACAGTAAAAAGTGAACAGAGCCCGTTTGGGATTAATAAAAATCTCAACTTCGATAACACAGTAATAAAACCATCACTGTAGAACTGTATATAGCTTAACTTAATAAATAAACTTCATATGGTAAATGCTATGAGAACAAATGGCTAAACTGAACTACAAATGACTGAAAGCAATGATTGTAAAAAACCTGGACAGCGCAACTTCTCTCAAAAGCAAAGCTGAAAAGTGATTACAGAATTTGAAGGAGCCCTCCAGTGTGACGGTGGTGATGCTCTGAAACTGACCTGACCTGAGAGAGAAATCAGAAGAAAAATAATTACTGACAAAATATATTGTCATCTCAATCTAGCAAAAATTAAAATCCATATATCTTTGGATATAATATAAAACGTTTTTTTTTAAGTTTTAAATCAGCTGCACAGCTTTATTTTGCACTGTGAAAATAGTCCAAATAGGTGCCGTTCTCAACACAGCTCAGTGTATTTGTGTCTCTTGCTCGTACCTAGCATACTAAGCTACATGTGTAGCTCATATTAGCGCTGGAGATTTAGTCAAAACCTCGCTTCTTGCGTGGAGAGCACTAGAACCCGTCTGCGGCATGAGACATGCTGGCAGACAGAAACGGTGAACTGCTGATCTGAACGAGTTGGTTCCTCTTGGTGTGTTAATCCAACTGATCTCGGTTCAGAGCCAGAATGTTCAATGTTCGTTTCTCTACACAGCACTTATACATTATACATATACATTTACCCCCAGTTAGCCTAGCCAGCTATACTACAAGCTGAAGCTCCAGTCGGAGTAGGACCCCCCTCACTGCTAGCATCTATTTATTTTAGCTCGGTTATTTCACTGCCCTGAGACACGCTAAAGTTCTGAAGCGCAACAGCATTTACTCTACTTTCCTCTCTTTTAAACTTGACCCCCACGCTCTGTTCCTTTCTTCAGACAAAAAAATAATCCATAAATATCCAAAGCAACAATGTTTCTACCTGCAGGACCTGCCAGTTGTAGAAATTAGCTAGCTAAGCTAATGCTAGCTAACATAACCGGAACAGCCGGCTGCGACAGTATTCAGAAAATCACTAACCGTAAAAGTTATGTACGGTCCTGCTCAGCAGATTTCCCAAGAGGCGCTTCTCAGTTTCTTAATTCGTTGTAGAAGAAAATGAAATATTAAGTTAAATAGATAATAATTGTAGTAATTAAAACTGATCAGTTTAATTACTCCTATCTCAGATATTTTATTTGGAATTTGCCAAAATATTAAACATGCTCTAAAAATCTAATTTGTTAGTTAACTACTAATTTATTTTCTTGAAATAAACTTAAATATTAGATGGAAATTTAGGGCAAAATTAACTGTTGGAGATTTAGGCATTTATTTTGATATGTCGAACTCAAATAATTACTTAAATGATATTCAGAGATTTTATTAGTGCAGTATAGATTTTTATTATTGTGATATTTACAAAGCCACTGAATTATTTTTTAGGAGTGCATGGACAGGTTGCCAGTTCATCGCATGACCAACTCACACTCACGCACACACTCACATCTACAGTGCTGACCATTACACCACTTTACTAACCACTACACCACTATACTAACCACTACACCACCGTACTAACCATTACACCACTTTACTAACCACTACATCACTAACCCCCCAAATCACCCACTACACTAAAGAAATTCCGAGCTACAAACTGGGTTGACTAAAACACTCAATGTCAAATACGTACGGAACATTCTATCAGGAGTGTTTTGCCGTCTGTGATCTCCCAGAGCAGCGCATTCCACCCTCGACGCCTTCACACGGCAGCGCGCTGGACTGGCTGGCATTACGTCAAATAAGAAGAAGCACTCGATCAACCACACGGACGCGAAACCATCCGGAAAAGTATTCAGCCCTGTTCTCAATGTTGAAAAATCTCAATTTTTCATGATTTTTATTTTTCTGCCTCGTTTGAATTCAGCAGTCGTCCTTTATATCCTGTGAGATGAATAAACCAATAGAAATGCTCTAAACTAGTTTGTATGTCTGGTTCCATTGACTTACATTGAAAGTAAAGGCTAATTTTGGTCTCTCCTGTGAAGTTCCCATTTCAGAGACACTTGTTTTTCTTTGGAGAGCAATGTTAAATACTCTAAAAAGTAACTCAGGTGATCTTTAGTCAGTACTTAAATATGTATATTGTTGTAAGATACAGTTAAAAGTTTGATGATGATTTTGTCTGATTTTTTTATTTGTAGTTGCCATTTTCTGGTGACACAAATAATAAAAGTCCTGTTACAACTCACAATCATAACCAACCAAACTTACAATATTTGATTAAATAACAGAGATCAAAATGTGATTTCTGGCCACTTAAAATAATTAAATAATTTGAAGACTTAATTTTATTACAGGTTCTTCAAGTTGGAATTCCAAACATGCTGGATGTCATCACTAGCAGCTTTTTATAAACAAGGTGAGTGTTACAAACATTTTCATGATATTTTGCTTTTTGTGATATGATTAACTCTGCCTGTGTAGGGACTGATAGATAGATAGATAGATAGATAGATAGATAGATAGATAGATAGATAGATAGATAGATAGATAGATAGATAGATGGATAGATAGATAGATAGATAGATAGATAGATAGATAGATAGATAGATAGATAGATAGATAGATAGATAGATAGATACTTAATATTTAGATAGATAGATAGATAGATAGATAGAGTCAAAGTCTGTCATAGACTATTATTATATCTGTTACAAATATTACTTTTATTTTTAACACAGATATGTTTCTAATGTGTTATGATTAACTCTGCTTATTTTCCATAAGGCACAAACCAATTAGCTTTCTATTTAATCAGATCAACATAATTAAACATGCATTCAGCGTAAAGATATATGTTCATGTTGTCAATAATTAAGTTTTTAAGTTATAAGAACACTTAAAAGCACACATAACTTTTATTTTTTATTCTTTAACTATAAAAATATTTTTATCTACTTCAACTTATATTGTTATACTTTGTATATTTTGTATATATATTTTTTATTTCTTTTATTTGTTATCTTATCTATTGGTGAATGGAGGAGCAGCAAAGTAAGAATTTCATTGTACAGTGTAACTCTGTTCTGCTGTACATATGACAATAAAACTCTTGAATCTTGAATCTTGAATCACTTCCAGCTGTGGCTGAACAGCTAATCTACTGTGCTTAAAAAATTGTGTTAGAACGTAATTCTATCAGAAACTGGCCGAACTCTAAATCACCAAACAAACTTCACCAACACTTCATTTTCCTTCTGCCACCACAGACACTCCTCAGCCTTGAACCTGCGGTGCTCCCCCCCTGAGGTCTCTACTGGAAAGTACTCGTTTATCTTTACTAAAGTTCATTCTTTTGTTTTCCCTCATGAGCACAGGCTGTACGAGATTGTGTGTCGTAAAGATAAGATAAGCTAAATTATTCTTTAAGTGAAATAAAAATAGATGTTGTAAACGAGGCATCACATGTTCGGAGAACTGCCTCATAAACGGAGATATTATGTAAATGATGTACGTTTTGTAAGGGTCACATTTCAATCGCTGATGTACGCACGTAAGGTATCACTCATCTGAGAGGTCGGGACATCTGGGACGGAAGATAAAAAGAGGTTTATCTGAGGATCGTCTCTCAGAACTACAGCACTGAGCAAATGCCAGAAAATTAATATTTATTAATAGAAATAATTGTTGCAAAATAAAATAATAAGAGTACATTGAGAACTGTAAACCTGTAATAACACTGTTATATAGTGTAATAGTGAGAGTTCAGTACTCAGAACTGTAAACCTGTAATAAAGCTGTTATATAGTGTAATAGTGAGAGTTCAGTACTCAGAACTGTAAACCTGTAATAACGCTGTTATATAGTGTAATAGTGAGAGTTCAGTACTCAGAACTTTAAACCTGTAATAACACTGTTATATAGTGTAATAGTGAGAGTTCAGTACTCAGAACTGTAAACCTGTAATAAAGCTGTTATATAGTGTACTAGTAAGAGTTCAGTACTCAGAACTGTAAACCTGTAATAACACTGTTCTATAGTGTAATCGTGAGAGTTCAGTACTCAGAACTGTAAACCTGTAATAACGCTGTTATATAGTGTAATACTGAGAGTTCAGTACTCAGAACTGTAAACCTGTAATAATGCTGTTATATAGTGTACTAGTGAGAGTTCAGTACTCAGAACTGTAAACCTGTAATAATACTGTTCTATAGTGTAATAGTGAGAGTTCAGTACTCAGAACTGTACACCTGTAATAACACTGTTCTATAGTATAATAGTGAGAGTTCAGTACTCAGAACTGTAAACCAGTAATAACACTGTTATATAGTGTCATAGTGAGAGTTCAGTACTCAGAACTGTAAACCTGTAATAAAGCTGTTATATAGTGTACTAGTGAGAGTTCAGTACTCAGAACTGTAAACCTGTAATAAAGCTGTTATATAGTGTACTAGTGAGAGTTCAGTACTCAGAACTGTAAACCTGTAATAACACTGTTATATAGTGTAATAGTGAGAGTTCAGTACTCAGAACTGTAAACCTGTAATAAAGCTGTTCTATAGTGTACTAGTGAGAGTTCAGTACTCAGAACTGTAAACCTGTAATAACACTGTTATATAGTGTAATAGTGAGAGTTCAGTACTCAGAACTGTAAACCTGTAATAAAGCTGTTATATAGTGTACTAGTGAGAGTTCAGTACTCAGAACTGTAAACCTGTAATAACGCTGTTATATAGTGTAATACTGAGAGTTCAGAACTCAGAACTGTAAACCTGTAATAACACTGTTCTATAGTATAACCGTGAGAGTTCAGTACTCAGAACTGTAAACCTGTAATAACGCTGTTATATAGTGTAATACTGAGAGTTCAGTACTCAGAACTGTAAACCTGTAATAATGCTATTATATAGTGTACTAGTGAGAGTTCAGTACTCAGAACTGTAAACCTGTAATAACACTGTTCTATAGTGTAATAGTGAGAGTTCAGTACTCAGAACTGTAAACCTGTAATAATACTGTTCTATAGTGTAATAGTGAGAGTTCAGTACTCAGAAGTGTAAACCTGTAATAACACTGTTATATAGTGTAATACTGAGAGTTCAGTACTCAGAACTATAAACCTGTAATAATACTGTTATATAGTGTAATACTGAGAGTTCAGTACTCAGAACTATAAACCTGTAATTATCAACGTACGACGTACGACGTTATATATAATAACACTGTTATATAGTGTAATACTGAGAGTTCAGTACTCAGAACTGTAAACCTGTAATAATACTGTTCTATAGTGTAATAGTGAGAGTTCAGTACTCAGAAGTGTACATACCCTGAAACTCAAACTCTGTTCTTCAGATACAAATCCTGCTTTTACAGAAGAGGGAGGATAAACGGGCCGAGCTCCAAATCCTACACTGTTACGTAACAGACTGTTTAATATTTACACCCCCAACATTTACAAAGAACCACAACACCAACCAGAACATTTACACACAACCACAACACCAACCAGCAACCAGAACATTTACACACAACCACAACACCAACCAGAACATTTACACACAACCACAACACCAACCAGCAACCAGAACATTTACACACAACCACAACACCAACCAGCAACCAGAACATTTACACACAACGACAACACCAACCAGCAACCATAACATTTACACACAACCACAACACCAACCAGAACATTTACACACAACTACAACACCAACCAGCAACCAGAACATTTACACACAACCACAACACCAACCAGCAACCAGAACATTTACACACAACCACAACACCAAGCAGCAACCAGAACATTTACACACAACCACAACAACCAGCAACCATAACATTTACACACAACCACAACAACAACCAGAACATTTACACACCACCACAACACCAACCAGAACATTTACATACAACCACAACACCAACCAGAACATTTACACACCACCACAACACCAACCAGCAACCAGAACATTTACACACAACCACAACACCAACCAGCAACCAGAACATTTACACACAACCACAACACCAACCAGCAACCAGAACATTTACACACAACCACAACACCAACCAGAACATTTACACACAACCACAACACCAACCAGAACATTTACACACAACCACAACACCAACCAGAACATTTACACACAACCACAACACCAACCAGCAACCAGAACATTTACACACAACCACAACAACAACCAGCAACCAGAACATTTACACACAACCACAACACCAACCAGAACATTTACACACAACCACAACACCAACCAACAACCAGAACGGTGGTGGAGAAATCCAGCGTTCCAGGCTGTGAAGGGAACGTCGCCACTTTTCATTCCTTCCCAACAAACAACCCAACTGTCAAAGCTACATGTTCATCTTTAAACCAGCCTGAAGTTCCTCTTCTCCACATTCTTCATCTAATGTTCCACCATAAACACTGCAGCTCGTACAGACTCCAGGATGGAACCACAGCACCGTTTAAGGTGGAACAGAGAATTCCCAAAACCAGCTGCTGAACTTCCAACATCTTTAACAGAATCCTGAACAACTTTAACTCTGCAGTCTGTACATTTCACTCCGGACAGTTTCTCCAACACTCGGACACCATGGAGCAGCTTCAGCTCAGCGTTCAACACTGAAGAGACTGAAGAGACGAGCAGCTCCACCTTTATTAGCACCACAACCTCCAACAGTGACTGGAAGTAGCAGCCATGCTGTGTGAGTTTCACAGAGACACCTTTCATCTACTTTGTGTTTGATGTTCAGATCAAAGAGAGTAGCTAGTACAGGTAACGTTAGGTACTAGCAGCTCCAAGTAATAAGCATTGCTAACTAAGTAGTATGTGGGTGGAGCTTATTTACATGGAGGCTCATTTTCTGTGGTCTATGTTTCTTCTGTGTAATCATTGCCACTGTAAACCAGCCAATTAGAGCAGAGCTCAGCAAATTATTCATAATTTATTAAAAATAAGTAAAACCGTTTCATTCTAGGAGCAGATCAAAGAGTATATATGGGTGTAAAAACATTATATTGGTGAAACAAAGACACATACCTTCTTTGTAGAGTATCAGAGGATAATTTAAAATACTGAATAAACAGTAATAATAAGCAATAACCAAAGTACTGAACAATTCAAAGGAAGTCAGGAGCCAAACATTCACCTGAGTAACTGTCACAGAACAAGAACTCTTTATTCTTTGTGTTATTTTTGTTTATTTTAATACTTAAATATGATTTTATTGCCAATTTCCACGTGCAAAACTTCTGCACATTACTTTTTGAGGAAGTACAGACATTTAATTGTAAGTCCTTGATTTCTCAATCTTTTGATTGGTGCAATCATTATTGCCGGCTTTCTAGTCATAAAATTTATAACAGCCTCTTTAAACGTATCGCATGATGATGAACTGATGACGGGGTGAAAATGAAGTTAATAACACTCATACTGAGGAGCGTCTACTCCAAACATCTCCAAACTGCTCACTTAAACTGCTGAGTTTACACTAAATGCAGAACTGCTTACTTAATATTCTGGTTATTATTATTATTATTACTATTATTATTACTATTATGACCACCAGCTAATATCCAGAGTGACCTTCTGGACCGGGAAACCCAATAAGGTCCTGGTAGGTGGTCACAGGTATCTGGAGATATCATGCTGACTGCAGTGCATCCCACAGCTGCTGGAGGGAGCGTTGAGGAGGATCCACAGAGCCAACACCACCATCCTGGTGGTCCCACAGATGCTCAATAGGGTTCAAGTCTGAGGAAATAGAGGTCCAGGGTAGTACTTGGAAGTCTTGGATCAGCATCTTCAACCAATGTGGGACATTTCTAGCTGTGGGGCGTGTTGCATTGCCTTGCTGGAAGATCCCATCCACCCCAGAGAAGACCATCAGCATGTATGGTGTACGTGATCTGCAAGGGTGGATTCAGACCCAGTTGGGTTAATAGATTCTTCCACATGGATGAGTGTGTCCAAAGTAGGCGTGTAGATCCAGAGATGTGGAAGTATTACAGAGAATACAGTACCTGGGTTCCCTGTTGTTGTAGTATTGTTATCTCTTTAGTAAACACACATTTCACCTCCCGTCACTTCTCCTTCCTGCTCCAAGCCCCAGTTCGACCCAGTCGAGCTCAATTCTGTACCCCGACCCCCTACCGTCCCCGGTCCAGCTTTCATGCCTGAAACTGGAATTGGCAATTCAATCCTGAGTATTGATTCCTTCAGCTTGCGCTAGTTCTCTGTCCATGATAGCTGGCTGCATGGTGTTCGGTCTGATCAAAGCAATCAAAGCTTGAATGAAAGTGCAGAAACTAAAAGACTCTGCTAGAATGGCAATGCTCGAGAATTGCCTGCTAGCTTGAGAAATAACCTGAGCTGTACATTAGCCCAAGCTGCGAAAGCGTGGCGCCGCAATTTAGGAACGCAATTGGCAGCTGTTAGGCTAATGTCCATCTTCAGCGTCGTATTCAACTGAGAAAGAAGAGCCATGAAACAAAAACGTGCAGATGACTTAGACTTGTGTGAACGGTGGGTTTCAGTCTTGGTCTGAAAATATGTGCCAGCTATGCAGGCAGGGGTTGTGTGTTATGTATTCCCATCACTTACCTGAGTGGTCTACTTCTACCAAAGTGCAACCGCAACTCCAAAAAGCTGAATAAATTTGAATAAATGTAAATAATGTCTACATCCGGTCGGCGGCGCGTTAACACGCAGCGGCCGCTCTTGGTCCGAGAATTGGTGCTTTTTGTGTTATTGTTTGTGAATATTCTCGTCCATCTCTGCAAATATGTGCATCGGAACACCAGTGCACATATCCTACCACCGCCAGACCCTGCTTCAGTGGAGAAATCAGCCTACAAACAATCTTTCGGACGAAGTTCTGCAGACGCTACAAGAGCTCAGCCTGCTACAAGACCCAGGCCTGCAGTCCGCGGCGTTTCCTGATGGCGGAAGTGTCATCGCAAGCGGTGCGAGCGAAAGCGGAAGCGCGGTAAGAGAGCCGGGGTTCGCGCGAGGCTAAAGGCTAGCCCTAGCCGCCCGGCTATATCATCGCTATTCCTCGCAAACGTCTGCTCCCTCGATAATAAACTGGACTGCATTCGACTCCAGCGAGCGACCCAGCGAGAGTTCAGAGACTGCTGTGCTCTAGTCTTTGTGGAATCGTGGCTCAGCGACAGTATTCCAGACAGCGCCATTCAGCTAGACGGGCTAGCCTCGTTCAGAGCGGATAGGAGCGCGGCTCTGTCCGGGAAGACCCGCGGTGGAGGCGTGTGTGTTTACATCAACACAGAATGGTGCAACAACGCTGTGACTGTCGCCAAGCACTGCTCTCCGCTGGTGGAGTTCGTCATAGTTAAGTGCAGACCTTTTTATTTAGTACGGGAATTCTCCGCCGTGCTGATAGCCGCCGTGTACATACCGCCTAGCGCTAGCGCTAATGCTAAAGAGGCACTGTGGGAGCTGCACGGGGGCGTCAGTGATCTGCAGACCAGACACCCAGACGCACTGTTCATTGTCGCCGGAGATTTTAACCACGCTAATCTCCAGTCAGTCCTCCCTAAATTCCATCAGCATGTGGACTTTGCCACGAGAGGAGCGAACGCGTTGGACCTTGTTTACACAAACATACCCAGCGCGTACCGGGCGGAGCCCCGCCCCCACCTCGCGTTCTCGGACCACATGTCTGTGTATCTGACTCCAGCTTACACACCCCTCATCAGACGCTCCAGACCAGTTCAGAAGCAGGTGAAAACCTGGCCGGCAGGAGCCATCTCTGCCCTTCAGGACTGTTTTGAGTGCACTGCATGGGACGTGTTCAGGGAGGCTGCGACTGAAGGCGACTCTGTTAACTTGGAGGAGTACACAGCATCAGTCACTGGCTACATCAGCAAGTGTATTGATGATGTCACTGTCTCCAAGACCATCACCATATGCCCAAACCAGAAGCCGTGGATGACTCCTGAGGTGCGTGCGCTACTGAGGACCCGCGACTCGGCCTTCAGAGTGGGTGACAAGGCGGCCCTAAGGAGAGCAAGAGCCAAATTGTCACGAGCCATCCGAGAGGCAAAGCGCGCTCACGCCCAGAGGATCCACAACCACTTCCAGGACACGGGTGACACGCGGCGCATGTGGCAGGGCATCCAGGAAATCACACACTACAGGACAATGCCACCGTCCTGTGACAGTGATGCCTTCCTCCCCGATGCCCTTAACGACTTTTATGCACGGTTTGAGGCACAGAACAACACGTTGGTGAGCAAGATCACACCCAAGCCAGACGAGCAGGCGCTGTGCCTGACTGCAGTGGACGTGAGGAAAACTCTGCGCAGAGTCAACCCACGGAAAGCTGCAGGACCAGACAACATCCCTGGCAGAGTGCTCAGAGAGTGTGCAGACCAGTTGACAGATGTTCTCACGGACATCTTCAACGTCTCCCTGCGCAGCTCCACTGTCCCAACGTGCCTCAAGACCACCACCATCATCCCCGTGCCGAAGAAGTCCACGGTGTCCTGCCTCAATGACTACCGTCCCATAGCTCTCACGCCCATCATCATGAAGTGCTTCGAGAGGCTAGTCATGAGGAACATCAAAACCCAACTGCCCTCTTCATTGGACCCCTTGCAATTTGCATATCGTCCCAACCGCTCCACGGACGATGCCATCACCACCACCCTTCACCTCTCCCTTACCCACCTGGAGAAGAAGGACACCTACGTCAGAATGCTGTTCATAGACTTCAGTTCAGCATTCAACACCATCATCCCGCAGAATCTCACCAGGAAGTTAAGCCTGCTGGGCCTCAACACCCCCCTGTGCAACTGGATCCTGGACTTCCTGACAGGGAGGCCCCAGTTAGTCCGGTTCGGGAACAGCAGCTCCAGCACCATCACCATGAACACTGGGGCACCCCAGGGCAGTGTACTGAGTCCTCTGTTGTTCACCCTGCTGACTCATGACTGTGTTGCGAAACACAGTTCTAACAGCATCATAAAGTTCGCCGATGATACAACTGTGCTGGGTCTCATCAGCAAAGGCGACGAGTCAGCATACAGGGAGGAGGTACAGCAGCTGACAGACTGGTGTACAGTCAACAACCTTCACTGGAATGTAGAGAAGACCAAGGAAATGGTTGTTGACTTCAGGAAATCAAGACCGGACCACTCTCCGCTTAACATCAACGGCTCCTCTGTGGAGATCGTTAAGAGCACCAAGTTCCTTGGTGTCCACCTAGCGGAGAACCTCACCTGGTCCCTGAACACCAGCTCTACAGCCAAGAAAGCCCAGCAGCGTCTCTACTTCCTCCGGAAGCTGAGAAAGGCCCGTCTCCCTCCACCCATCCTCACCCTCTTCTATAGGGGAACCATAGAGAGCATCCTAAGCAGCTGCATCACTGCCTGGTTTGGGACCTGCACAGCCTCTGACCGCAAGTCCCTCCAACGCATTGTGAGGACAGCTGAGAGGATCATCGGAGTCTCTCTCCCCTCCGTCTTGGACATTTACACCACCCGCTGCATCCGCAAAGCAACCAGCATTGTGGATGACCCCACCCACCCTTCACACAGACTGTTCTCCCTCCTGCCATCAGGAAGAAGGTACCGCAGCGTCCGGTCCAACACGACCAGACTCTGCAACAGCTTCTTCCCCCAAGCCATCAGACTTCTCAACACAACTCAACGTCTGAACTGATATCTTTCTCCAACCATTTACCCCAGATAAAAAAAGGGAAGCATTTTTTGCACAAAGCATTGCACTAACAACTTTACTACCTCACTGGACTCTATTTATTACACATTGCACAATTTGCACACAACCAGCAATTATTTATTATTCTCTGTCTGTACTGTGTTGTGTTGTCTGTCCGTACTTGTTTGTTTGTGTTGCACTTGTGTCTGTATGCACTGTCTATGTTGCACCATGGTCCTGGAGGAACGTTGTTTCGTTTCACTGTGTACTCTGTATGTAGTTGAAATGACAATAAAAACCCACTTGACTTGACTTGACTAAAAACAAATCTCACAGACCTATATGTTATCCACAATAGAACGTACAACACAGATCAGACGTATAACGTGAGACATTTAAACATGGCGTGAAAATTATTAGCTCATTTAGAACTTCATGGTAGCAACTAGTCTCAATTAAGTTCGACCAGGAACAACAAACAGGCTGGAAAATTAAGTGGTTCTACTAAAAAACTGCTGGAGGAGATGTTTACAAGATAGTCACATGACTGGGAGATCAAAAAATTGAGGAACAATAAAAAAAAATGTTCCTCCATGTAAATTTGCGAGGACTTTTGATTTCCCACCGCCTACAGTAGATAATATCGGTTGATATTGGATGTTACTCCATCCATCCATTATCTTCCACTTTATACCACTGGTTGGGGGTCACAGGGGGAGCCAATTCCAGCGTCATATATATATATATATATATATATATATATATATATATATATATATATATATATATATATATATATATATATATATATATATACATATATATATACATATATATTTACACACACTACCGCTAAGTCTATTTTTGTATAGAGGCTTATTTTACATATAGTCTATTATCAGTAATTCTCAGGCCTCTGTCTAAATCTCCTGGTACGACCACCAATCCAAGTTAAGGATGTTATTGGACTAATTGGTTGTTAGGACACTCTTGCTCAATTGTGATCACAGCTGAAAAACATTCTACTAATAAGTGAGTATAAAAGGGAACAACATTCTAGGTTAGTTTAGTATCTGAAGATCAGCAGTTGATGGCTTGCTGACCGACTCACAATGACCAGAAAGAAACAACTTTCTTTAGAGACCCGTCAGTCCATTGTTGTGTTAAGGAAGAAGATACTCCATTAAAACAAGAACATTTCACTGTGAACAGGAAGTTGTTTTTGCAAAAAACAATGTCCTCATATGAGGACAATAGGTCTGTCTTACTGTGTGATAAAATAAAGAGACGATTGGCTAACAAAGTACAAAACTGTTCATTACAAACTGTAAACATGACGTTACAAAAACAAAAGCTCAAACAAAGTAAACTGTTTATTTCAAGCCCTAAACATGGCTTTACTAATATTGCAAAGTTATGAGTAAATAGCTGAGTAATAAAATTGAATATTTGCCTCTGACATGCAGTGAAGTAGAGGTAGACAGTATAATAAAGTAAAATTAAAGCACAAATAAATAGAAAATCAAAAAAGTTTCAAAGTCAAAGTTCTAAAAATTAAGTATCATGGTGCAGAGAAGCAGAAATGTAATGTCCTCATATGAGGACACAGTGTCTTAAGAGGATAGATATATATATTTGGATTATACATGCATGTGTGTGATGCGTGGATGAATACTTCCCGGTTCAGTTGTTGGTGTATTAGTATCTGTTTGCTTTAATGTATATCTGCCCACTGTATTGATAAGGTTGGCGCCCTGCTGGCGGAATGCCATCGCTGGTTCACCCTCTGACCACTCAGATTATTATACTGCGTACAAGGTCTAACTAGTTTTTAATCGCCTCAAATAGGTTTTAAATGAACACAGCCTGATATTTTACAAGGTAAAGTAAGATCAATATTACAAACAACTGATAGACAAGAAAGTAACAACCTAATAAAAATCTATTTTGTAGAAAAAACAGCATTAGCTACACAATGTTCTTACTAAACCTTATTTAACATGTTTTCATGAAACTACTTTACAAACCAAACAAAGGACGGATGGAAAAATGAGTAAACTGAACTTTGAGTGGAAGTTGAGTGATAAATGATGAGTTTCACTTCATTATGAAGAAAGGGGAACTTGAGAAACTTGGGCTTGAGTTCTGGGTGGCTTCGGCTGCTGAAGCTTGAAGCCAGTCCCTCCCTTTCCGATCGAAGAGTGAGTAAGAGTTGGAAATTAAGTTATTTCATAACTTCATTATGTGGCATATAAACTGTTATATCTGTATATGAATTTGATATTTTCTACTATATGTTGTTAAATTGATATATACACCAATTTTAAACATTATAAATTAACTATAAATCAACACTGCAACATTGCAGTCATGGTTGAGGGTCTGCCTTGAGTCAGTCCATGCCAGACAGTGTCTGTTGGTTGAGCATATTCATTCTTTATGGGAAAAAAATCCGGAGTGTTTTCCACAGTTTCGAAATATCAACACTGTTCCAACTTCAGATAATCTGGCATGATTGTGTGATTGGGGCTTGTATACGGCTTTTTATCAGATGCTCGGATTCGTGGAATTTTCCAGATTTTTTCCCCATAAAGTATAATTATGCTAAACCAAGCTGTATAATAATAATAATAATAATAATAATAATAATCATCATCATCATCATCATATAATTCACATAACAATACAGTTACAGTTAGCTTTGCAATGCGCAACTATATATAAATCAGAAAGCAATGAAACCCAAAAACGAGCTGTGTTTTCTACAGAATGTTGGAAAAGAGGACAACGCTTCTTGATTTGTTTTTTTTTTTGGCCGATTTTATTTAAATTTCTGTTCCACCTTAAACCTCCTACTCATTTTGGCTCAATTTGAGGGTTAAGATGTTGTTAAAGTGTTAAAATCTTAACCGCATATGCAGTAATGTATAATAACAATAACAATAATAATAATAATAATAATAATAATAATAATAATAATAATAATAATGGAATAGTTGATGAAGCTCCTTATTCAAATGTCTGTTCCACCTTAAAACTCCTTATGTGTTTATACAGTGCTGGTCAATCTGACCTGTAACGTTATGAATGTAATTGGTTTAATATAACATCTCTTAAGGTGGACTGGAAAAGTAACAAGTTGGTGTATACAAAGCCTTCAACTTTTTGATCTGATCACTATATTTTGTAATGTTGGTCATATCACTATAACCTGTTCTATGAAGGCAGTCACACCTTAAATCATCTTCCTAAGACTTTTATTTATAATTATTAGTGATTAATAATAGAGTTGATGATTGAGTCAAGACTTTAAGGGTTAAATTAACGACCCGAGTCAGTGACTTTGGGTTACAGTTGAGAGAGTAATAATATCTCAGTCCAAATTAGGTTAGACTCAGTAGAACGAGAGGACGTGGTGGACACTCATGGTCTTTGATGAAGGCTGGCTCTTCTATGAACAACAAGCACTACGGCAACAATCCTGACCAGAAAACAAACATCACCATGAGGGTGATCTCCAACTCTGAGAACTTTCATCTCCCCATCTGAAACACAGAGCTGTTGGTATACAGTCTGAGGGTATGAGCTCCTACATATACAGAATTACATATTATAATCAATGAATACTTCAGTTTTAGCCCCACTGGCTGCCTGTTTCCTATAGAACCGAATATAATATACATTCGATTTTAAATCTATTGATGGTCTCACAGCTTTTTACATCTCAAATCATATTCTAAGATCATCCAGTGGTCACCTTGTCCAGGTCCCTCCAAAAAAGGCAAAGCTATTTGCTTATGCGCCAAAGATTTGGAACATGTTACAACTAGACCTGTTGGTATACAGTATCAGGATTTGAGGTCCTACACGTACAGAATTAGACATAATCAATGAATACTACCAGTTTTAGCCTCACAGGCTGCCTGTTTCCTTTTGAACTGAAAATAATATACAGTAATTTTCTAAATCTATTAATGGTCCCACCGCTTCTTCTGATTCTCTGATTATGTTCCAGATCCAGACCTCTTCCAGGTCCCTTAGATGAATCTCCAAAAAAAGGCAAAGCTATTTGGAACACATCACCCCTATTCAATTCAATTCAAGTTTCAAGTTTATTTGTGTAGCGCTTTTTACAACGATGTTCTCACAAAGCAGCTTTGCAGAACTTTGAAAACAGAGAGTTACAACATACATCCCCCAGTGAGCAAGCCAGAGGCAACAGTGGCAAAAACACCTCCCTCAGACTGGAGGAAGAAACCTTGGGAGGAACCAAGACTTACAAGGGGAGACCCATCCTCCTCTGATCAAACAGTATTTACAGTTTAATAAACTAAACACCAAAGAAAAGAGTCTGTTTGAAATCTGGATAACAAAGCTTTAGAAGCTGCACAGATAGAGGCAGTCTCTGACTGAGGCAGTCTCTGACTGAGGGTAATTGAGGGTGTAGCAGTAGACACAGATGGACAGGAGAGCTGGCTGGTGGTGGTGAGGTGGAGGCCCTGATGGTCAATCCTTCAACAGCGTTCAGCAGACAGGAGGACAGTCATTACCTCAGGAAGAGTAAAGAGAAAGAGTTAGTTGGGCTCGGGAGTGAGACTGTAGAGAATATGAATATTCAGAATTTTAGAGTGTGGTTGGTGACTCTGGCAGATCTAACTATAACAGCCTAAACTAAAAGGAGAAAACCAGAAGATAACATAGACATGAGACCACCTTGAGACACTGGGTTCTCCCCATTCCATCGTCAACAAACCTGTGTGATTGCGTGAAGTGGTGGAACAACAGCACCAACATCTCAGTTTACCATAAACCTCTGTGTCCATGAACCCCCAGATCTCCTGCCTTTATCTAAGAAGATTAATTACTAAAAGCTACACTAAACCAGTCTGTGTTCAGACTAGACTTAAAAATTTAGACTCTGTCAGAGTCCTGAACATTAACTGGGAGATTATTCCACAATTTGGGGGCTTTGTAGGAAAAAGCTCTTCATCCCATTTAAATTTTGGGAACCAATAGCAAATCAGCATCCTGTGATCTGAGTCCGTGTAGCAGTTCATAATATTTGTTGCCATACAGTATCAGGGTATGGGTGCTTCCCGGTACATAATTATAGTTAAAGTAGGACCACCATGGCAATATTAGAACCAGCACTAGACGTACACTTGGAGAAGCTTCCATCAGGAGATCCGCACCACTAGACCACGGTTGAGTTCCAGCATATTGATGAAAACCTTCTGAAGCTACATTAACGGGAAGACACGGTGGGACACAAACGCTTAGTCATCCCGTGTGCCGGAGCGAGAGATGCCTCCAGAGAGAGTTACACGCTGTTAATGTTTTATCAGGACGTGTCTGTTAATAGGGCTGTAGGGCCGCGTTCTAAAGTTTAATAACATCTGCTTATCATTCACAACTCTCGTGGGCCGTTGCTGTTCTCGCACACTTCGACACACCCACAAGCACCTCCCGGACATGTGGACGCACATGCGGACTCCCACCCACAATAAGCGTTGCATCACTTCTTATTCAAGGCAGGCAGCTGCATAAAAGAGCGACGCCACATCAGGAGGAACTTCCACACGGAGCTCTGTCCTCTCTGGGATAGCGTGCTGTGACCTTCAGCTCGGACTAACCCAGAACAGCAGCAGAGGTAGGGGGTCCGTACCGGTTCTGATCAGTCTCAACTACTTCTAGCACTTATTAGCTGCTCAAATGCTATACTCTGAACTTTTCTGAGCTCAGGTCTCTTTGGTTTCTTAGCAGAAAGGCTGATAACTGGCTCTGCAGCTTCAGGTTGTTGGTCAGTTATCCAGTTTAACGTTACATTAACGTTCAGTTTAAAATGACATGCGTTATCTAAAGTAGTATAGAGTATACAGTATAGAGTTAAAACAGTAGCACTCAATTATACATTTTTATGTTTCTACATCATTTGAACCAGACAATTACCATTTACATGGGGCTAAAAATTCATGAGGAATGGACCAATAGAAATGCTCTAAAATGGCTGGGAAAAAATTCTGGTTCCATAGACTTACATTGAAAGTGGAGAAAGTTTTGGCCTCCCCTGTAAAGTTGCCGTTGTGAAGATACTTGTTGATATAATATTTACTTTCCTGTATGTGTCTACCTCAACATGTTGCTTCTATTTGATCATTACAGTGAAAACCTGAAAACAGTGGTTCATTTTAGATCCAAATTATAAAGTAAATGTCTAAATTGGCTAAAACCAAATCTTGGCCACCAAAGTTATACCTACCTGCCACGTAGAGCAATTTAAATACTGACTAAATGCATTCTATGACACCTCGAAGTCCATAAATCTGATTCAATCACAGCCAGTACTAACACTAAAGCTGATTCAGCTGTATTAACCATTGGAGTCAGTTTTTAGAAGCAGAGAATAAGGCACTGCCTCAATATTTCTATAGCTGCATTGCATTAACTGCGTACAGACTGAAAGGACAGAGTTATCATTTATATAAATTTATATAAATGTATACTATTGAAAACTTTCTTTTAACCATATATGCAGATGATAATAATAATAATAATAATAATAATAATAATAATAGAAAAAAGTTGATGATCTCTAAGATTAGCTTATTTAAATTTCTGTTCCATCTTAAAACTTGTTATATGTAAGTAACTCTGCAGCTGCTGCAACTCTTAAGGTGGACTGGAAAAGTCGAGTAACAAGCTGGCGAATAAAAAGCCTTCAACTAAATGACAAACGACTTTGTTTTCAAAGAACTGAAACAAAAAGAACTGGAAAATTTGAACATGTGAAATAAGTAAAGGATTACATTTTTAATGAATTAATATTAATAATATTTAATATAATGGATTTATAATAAAAGTGCATACATTTGTATTACTGAAGAGACAAACTTCAATTATTAGTATTATTATTATAAGTAGTAGAAGTAGTAGCAGTAATAGAAACAGTAAAAGTAGTAGTATTAGTAGTAGTAGTAGTAGTAATAGAAGTAGTAGTAGTAGTAGAAGTAGTAATAGAAGTAGTAGTATTAGTAATAGTAGTAGTATGGTTGCAAATTGCATTGCATATATATATATATTATTTATTTATTTATTTTTTTTTTAATATTTTTTTTATTTTTGTTTTTCTGTCTGCTTTTCAATATCTAAGTTTTTGATCAGATGCTTGGATTCCGGATAGAAACGGAATTTCCTGGAGTTATTTTTTTCCCATAGTGAATGAATGAGATGTAAATTTACACGCCAAAAATTTACAGGTGCTTCTACTTGACCGACAGACAGTGTTTCGCGTACACTGACTCAGGGCAGACCCCCGACCACGATTGCAGTGGTTTGACTCTTACTAATCTATTTGTCTTTTTTTCATCCCTCTTTTTCCCCATAGAGTCCCATTCATTTTTGAAGATACCCAAACCTCATGGTTTCATTTAACCTACAGCCCATAAACTGCCTGTACTCTCTCAGAGCAGATCCCCAAACATACTGACCCACACTCCTCTACTCATCATTCATTCATCCCTATTCATTCATTACTATTCATTCCCTATTCATTCATTACTATTCATTACTATTAGTATTATTATTATTATCATCGTCTGCATATACGGTTAAGAGAAAGTTTGTCCCCTCAGCAGTAGGACGCTCTACGTTTGTCCTCAGACTGTTGACTCTTTTGAAAACAGTTTAAAGATTGATGATATTTAATTTAGCTGAAATGACCTCGAACCACTCAGCCTGTCCGATCCAACAGAACGACTGACCTTTTCTTTGCAAAACAAAACCTCTCCAGTTATAAACTCTCGGCTCCACCTTTTCCCTGAAAGAGGGAGAGAGAGAGGGAGAGAGAGAGGGAGAGAGAGAGGGAGAGAGAGAGGGAGAGAGAGAGGGAAGAGGCGGAAAGAGAGGGGGTAGATTGCTTTCTCTGCTTTCTCTGGGCTCTTCTTCTCTGAAAGCGTGATGAATCCAGGGCCGATTGGCTGAAGGGTAAACTGTTACGGATGCTCGGAAGTTGGTTCTTTATGTCCCTGAAACGAGTTTCCAGCGTTCCGAGAAGGAGAGGAAAGAAAGGAGTGGAGAAATAATGGACACTCTTTAAATAGACTTCTATAGTAAACACAGCGGTTCTATGTAGCACCAAACAAGGTTCTAATTCTTTTACCTAAAAAGTTTTATGTGCAGAACCAAAATGCTATAGTAAATTCTATAGTTACAAATTTGACATCACAATAGTAGAACTGTATATCTCCAATCTGAAGAACCATCTCACCATGCAAAAAAACATACCGAACTATTGTGTAAGGTTCTATACTGGTTCTATGGTTCTATATATTTTTAAGTGTTTATTCAATACGTTCTCCATCAGTCTGAATAACCATTTTAAGCATGTATGGTTCTTTACTGGTTCTATGTGGATTTAAGTTCTATAAAGAACCATATTCAACACATTCTCCATCAGTCTGAAGAACAATTTTCAAGTGTGTATGTTTCTGTACTGGTTCTATGGTTCTATATAGTTTTTAGTGCTATAAAGAACCATATTCAACATGTTCTCCATCAGTCTGAGGAACCATTTTTAAGCATATATGGTTCTATACTGGTTCTATATGGTTTTTAGTGCTATAAAGAACAATATTCAACACGTTCTCCATCAGTCTGAAGAACAATTTTTAAGTGTGTATGGTTCTTTACTGGTTCTATGTGGTTTTTAGTGCTTAGCAGAACCATATTCAACAAGTTCTCCATCAGTCTGAAGAACCATTTTAAGGGTGTATGGTTCTATATTGGGTCTGTGCTTCTATTTGACTTTTTAGTGCTATAAAGAACCATATACAACACATTCTCCATCAGTCTGAAAAAACGTTTTAAGTGTTTATGCTTCTGTGCTGGTTATATGGTTCTATATGGTTTTTAGTTCTACGAAGAACCCTATTCAACACATTGTTATGTTATTGTATGTATTGTATGCTGAGTATCTCTTTGGTAAATCTATTGAAATCAGTGTATGTGTATCGTTCTATATGGATTATATGGTTCTAGATAGTTATTACTGCTATAACCATATTTAACACAGTCATCAGATTTAAAAACCATTTTTTAAGTGTGTATGTTTCTATACTGGTTAAATGGTTGTATATGGTTATTAATGCTATACAGAACCATATTCCATACATCCTCCATCAGTCTAAGGAACCATTTTTTTAAATATGTATGGTTCTATACTGGTTTTACATGATTTTAAGTGCTATAAAGAACAACAATGGATGATCTTAGGATATGATCTGGAACACAATCAGACATGTATGAAGCTGTGAGAACATTAATAGATTTAAAAATGAATGTATATTATATTCGGTTCTAAAGGAAACTTTTATTTATTTATTTATTTATTGATTATTATATGTAATTCTGTACATGTACATACTGTATACCAACAGGTCTGTGTCTCTGTTTCAGATGGGGAGACGAAAGTTCTCAGGGTTGGAGATCACCCTGATGGTGATGTTTGTTCTGGTGGGGATTGTTGCCGTAGCTCTTGTTGTCCTGCTGGCCACTGGAGAGCCAGCTGTCATCAAAGAAGGTGAGTGTCCACCACGTCCTCAGGTTCCTCTGTGTCTAACCTAATCGGACTCTCTGCTCACAGACTGGACTGAGATATTATTATTATTATCTCAACCGTAACCCAAAGTCACCGTCGTTAATTTAACCATTAAAGTCTCAACTCAAGCAGCCATAAGTGAGAAATTAATATACGTAGCATAGAAAGAAGCTTTAATGGGCTACTACAGTAGTAGGGTTAACTCTTTGATGCCCAAGTTAAGCAACCCCCTTCCAATGCACAGCATGGGTTAATTTTGGCCTGTATTCATTTCCTATATTACTGTATGTACTGCTGAGTGTCTCTTTGGTAAATCTATTGAAATCAGTTTATTTCTTAATTTAATGTTCCAAGAGTTCATTAAAAATCTTGTTTTTGATCTTAAATCTTTATTTTAATACTTATTTATTTACTTCATGAACAAAAGCAGTGTTTGTAAATATGTTGACTGCAAATGTTTACAAATGTCCATAGTTTCTATCAAACCCCATAGTTTTTTTAATTAACCTTTAATTTTTTTTTATTTAACTTTTTTTTTTTTATTTAAACTTGGAGTACATGGAAGGTGGCCCTCATTTACAACGTAGCTGAGCATTATGCATTGTAAAGGAGTTGTCAAAGCAAATGTTGAAAAAATGTTTTAATATTTTAATATTTAAAAATTAACTAGTAGAAATAAATAAAATCATAGGTAAGAAAATCAAAGGTAATAAAAACAATAAAGACTACAGATAAATAAATAAGACTAAATACATAAAAGAGTCAAATGTAAATAAACAATAGAAGAAAATAAGGAAACGATAAAAGAAAAAAAAGAAAACAGCTAAAAAATCAAGATTAATTAACTAAAAATGTTAGATAAAACAAAAAACAACTAAAAAAATTAAATCTAAAAAGTAAAATCAGCTAAAACAGTGGCAGACTGTCTAAAGGTGGTTAGAGACTAGGTGTTTAAAATTAAAAATTAAAAAAAACAAGCAAAAACAAATAATAAAACTGAAATCAGGATTTGTGATGATCAGAAACAGGGAAACGGAGGAATTCAGGGAAGAAAATGATGAAATTAGTTTATTGCATAGATGTAGAGAATCAGATCTCGGGCATTAAAGGGTTAAAACTGCCCCGCCTGACCTCCTGTGCTTTAGCAGCCATGCAGACAAACCCTAATTGGCTGAAAGATGATTGTGTCATCCCTCCCCGCCCCAACAAAGCAGGTCGGGGGGCTTTGAAGAATACGTCTGGCCCGCCTGCCATCAAGGACACTAAATGAAGTGGGACGCCCGAAAGCAATATGGTTCACAGGCACATGCAGACGGCCCGGAGAGTCACAGAGGCAGGAGGAGAGGCGCTCGCTGGAGAAGGAGGCAGACGCCGTTATTGTGACAGCTGTCGGCTTCGATCATAATTTGAAGCCATGATATCGGTCCAGCTCGCTATATTTAAACCTCCTGAAACCCCAATGATCGGTGGGACGTTGGGTGGGGGGGAGTCGGGCCATGGTCACAAACAACCTTGGTTTAAACCGTGCGATGTTACGAAACCATTCATGAGTTCATGAAGAAGCACTGGGGGTTTCTGAGGACACGCTGATTTGCATACTTAGTTTGTGGACGTGTTGCTTCATTTTCTTATAAAAAAAAAAGAAAATAGTTTTTTACACAGATGAGTCACAGAAAGCCTCACAGCTGGGCTCTGGCTGCTCCGCGAGGAGAACCGATAGAGAAACCATCAGCCTTGAATTCCTCGTTACCCGTATGATGTTTATGATTGTGAATTCAAAAGGCTGTACAACAGAGTATCCAGTGTCACACATTATACAAAGCTTAAGACAGCCATTCTGCACTGCTAGTTACATTCTGGTGCCTCAGCTTCTTGTTCCTGTTCCATCTTAAACGGTGCAGGAGTTATATTCTGGTGCCTCAGCTTCATGTTCATGTTCCACATTAAATGCTGCACTGCTAGTTATATTCTAGTGTATCAGCTTCATGTTCATGTTCCACCTTAAATGGTGCAAGAGTTATATTCTAGTGCCTCAGCTTCTTGTTCCTGTTCCACCTTAAATGGTGCAGGAGTTATATTCTGGTGCCTCAGCTTCATGTTCCTGTTCCACCTTAAATGGTGCAGGAGTTATATTCTGGTGCCTCAGCTTCATGTTCCTGTTCCCCCTTAAATGGTGCACTGCTAGTTATATTCTAGTGTATCAGCTTCTTGTTCCTGTTCCACCTTAAATGGTGCAGGAGTTATATTCTAGTGCCTCTCCTTCTTGTTCCTGTTCCACCTTAAATGCTGCACTGCTAGTTATATTCTAGTGCCTCAGCTTCTTGTTCCTGTTCCACCTTAAATGGTGCAGCAGTTATGTTCTAGTGTCTCAGCTTCTTGTTCCTGTTCCACCTTAAATGGTGCAGGAGGTACATTCTGGAACATGAACAAGAAGTTTAGGCACCACAGTGTATTTGCTGCACTATTTAAGGTGGAACAGGTAAATATTTGAACTAGAAGCTGAGGCACTAGAATATAACTCCTATGCCATTTAAGGTGGACCAAGGACAAGAAGCTGAGGCAGTAGAATATAACTGCTGCACCATTTAAGGTGGAACTGGAAAGTTTGAAGCAGTCTGCGAATAGGAAGCCAGGTTTAACCTTGTCAGCTCTCTGAGGTCTCTCCACTGTTGAAACTCTGCTTCTGACTGATCTAAGAACTTCCTTCTCAGTCCTTGTTCTTCGTCCTTCTCAAAGATGTTGAACATATAACAAAGCGATGCATGTCCCCTGAAGTGGGTGTGTCTGTTAGTAGATGTATTATTGCTCATTGATTGGCTGTCTTATGTTTGGCAGAGACCGGCACAACCCCAGACCCAGTGCCGGACAGTTTTGTGCCAGTGTGTCCGAACATCCCATTGGCAGAGAGAGTGGACTGTCACGCAGAGTCCGGAGCCTCCCAGGTAAACATTCACATTCTCACCTTTCCATCAGGTCTGTCACTCCTACAACCTCAACAGCCGTATCACACATGGAGCGGTCAACACGCTCACTGACCACTGTATTAGGTACCTGAATTACAGGTGCTGCTTGATCATCACAACCTACCAACGTGAAACCTTCTAGAAACCAAAACTCAAGGCCTGCGATACATAGACCAACTCAGGTCCACTCAGTGCCTGGACCTTTAAACCGACTGACCAATCAGCCATAACGTTAAACCACCTCGTTGTATCTGCACTACTTGCTGGTCCACCTTGTAGATGTAAAGTCAGAGACAGTAGCTCATCTGCTGCTGCACAGTTTGTGTTCCTCTAGTCCTTCATCAGGGGACACAGGACGCCGCCCACAGGACACTGTTGTCTGGATAGTTCTGGTTGGTGAATGATTCTCAGTCCAGCAGTGACACCTGCACTGATCCAGTAATGAACATACCCTTAAGATTCCACCTGGGGTACATAGATAGGTGGAAGATGGTGGGGGTACATAGACAGGTGGAGGAGCTTAAAGATCTAGATCCTCCTTCCAACCTTCACAATCCCAAATTGTAGTCCATTGGTTTCTCTGTATGCATTGTTACCCTGATCTGCAATGGTCAGGAACCCCACAGGACCACCACAGAGCAGGTACTATTTGGGTGGTGGGTCATTCTCAGCCCTGCAGCGACTCACAAGCAATCAGTTATCACAACCAACTACTCGGTGTCGGGAACTCTGGCCTCTAAACTGACTCTTCTAACCTTTCCAGCAAAAATGCCAGGCGAGGGGCTGCTGCTGGAGCCCACTGGACGAGACCAACGTACCTTGGTGCTTCTTCCCAACCAACCATGGCTACACTGTGGTCAGTGTGAACCATCCCGATAGCACAAGTGAGTATTACTGAATACTCTGCTCTCGTTTAATGGAATCGTTGGAACCTAAACTGATTAACAGGCTCAGATCAAGTTACACCAACTCTGCAGAGTGTAGTACCATCGGGGGTATCGTCACCGTCCAATGAAAACCAAGCATCAGTATTTGTTATGATTTGTAGTTTTCTACATAGTTTGAGCTCCACAGTCGTCTTTTACAGTATATCTAAATTTCAGGGGGCAGTAGTGGCCTGAAGGTTAGGGATCCGGTCTTGTGACCAAAAGGTCACCGGTTCAATCCCAGGACCAGCAGAAGACGACTGAAGTGCCCTTGAGCAAGGCACCTAACCCCCAACTGCTCCCCGGGCGCTGTGGATAGTGTGTATGTTCACTAGTGTGGGTGTTTCACTGCCCGTATAGGTTAAATGCGGAGGTCAAATTTCGCTGTGTCCAAACACAAGTGACAAAAAGAAAAATATTATAATTGCACCAATAACAATGCCCCAAAACTGCCTTTAACTAAAAACTAAATTTAATTAACCTGCTTTGAGAGGAAAGAGAGTTTTTGTCCTCTGCTGTAAAGTTCTTGGAGATGTTCTGGAGATGCCTGCAGGATGTGTGTATATCTTCTGGGTAATGCGTACGGAGGAATATAAAGGGCTCTGTATGATAGAACACTTGATATGTTTTGCAGGAATGGAAGCCACGCTGAAAAGAATGGACGCGCCATCTCTGTACGGGGCAGACATTGTGGAGCTGTCCTTCACGGCTGAGATGCAGACAGAAAACCGCCTTCGCTTCAAGGTGTGTTTATCAAACTGGGCCCTCTGTGTAAGACGCTGTCTGGCAGAGTGTAGTACAACTACCAATCCGATTCGCAATACTATGTACCGTCTCGCTGCTGAGTTTAATCAGAATTTTGTGGCTCATTTTCAATTCAAAGCATAAACTATGATGTATATATACTTATATATTCATATATGATAATAATTATTAATGTTTTTACGTCAATGTTCCACCTCAAGCTAATATAATGTTTGGTAACTACAGCTGTGACTGTAATTGTGATTTATCATAGTTTAAACTGTTATTAATGTTTCTATTGTGAATTGCAGCTACACAGTAAACACACAGTCAGCACAGGCAACAGGCCATTAGTCTTAATTAATGCAGCCCTTAATGATAGACACCCTATATATATATATATATATATATATATATATATATATATATATATATATATATATATATATATATAATATTCATCGGTTTCCTAAGAAGAAGAATGTTTCTCTCATTGTGGTCCATTTTTATTTTTCTACATTGTTTGAACACATGAGCTGCCATTCACACTGTTTTTGGGAAATTCAAGATGAATGGACCAATAGAAGTGCTCCAAAATAGCTTGGAAATAAATCTGGTTCCATTGACTTACATTGAAAGTAAAGTTTGGAGAGACTTGTTTTTCTTTGGACAGCAACTATATATATATAAGTTTAGGATCACTTTAGAATTTCATTATATGCGATTTTCATGCAATTCACAAACAATATTGTTCATTTCACAATGCATGTAAGTGTATAATTTTTAAAGAATATAAATGTTTGTATTAAAGTCTATTTTTGTATAGAGGCTTATTTTGCATATAGTCTATTATCAGTAATTCTCAGTCCTCTGTCTAAATCTCCTGGTACGGCCGCCAATCCAAGTTAAGGATGTTATTGGACTAATTGGTTGTTAGGACACTCTTGATCAATTGTGATGCACAGCTGAAAAACATTCTACTAATAAGTGAGTATAAAAGGGAACAACATTCTAGGTTAGTTTAGTATCTGAAGATCAGCAGTTGATGTCTTGCTGACCGGCTCACAATGACCAGAAAGAAACGACTTTCTTTAGAGACCCGTCAGTCCATTGTTGTGTTAAGGAAGAAGATACTCCATTAAAACAAGAACATTTCACTGTGATCCCAAACTTTTGAGCGCTAGTGTGTGTGTGTGTATATATATATATATATATATATATATATATATATATATATATATATATATATATATATATATATATATACTACCAGCCAAGTTGGGTTTGTCATTAAGGGCTTCATTAAATAAGAGCAGTGGCCTGTTTGCCAGTGCTGCCCTGTGTTCTTGTGTTTTTAATTTGAAAGCTGTATTTATAATTATACGGTATTATAAACTGTAATTATCAGTATTATAAATTCCTCCTTTCAAGTTTAAATGGTCTGCCTATTTGAGTAACCTGAATTGAATGAAGTGCTAATGCTGCTTGGCTATTTATCGGCTGTGTTACAAACGTTTTAGTTCAAATACAGCGCACATGCTCTTACCTGCCTCACCTGATTTCCTCTATGTTGTTTGTTCTCCAGATCACTGACGCGAACAAGGCCCGGTTTGAAGTTCCTCACGAACATGTTGGCTCTCTGACCAGCTCCATGAATGGATCCCCGAAATACGAGATTGAACTTGTCCAAAATCCATTCGGAGTCCGAGTCCTGAGGGCAGGCAGCAAAAAAGTCCTGTGAGTGCCTTCGACCCGTGTCACATTTTGTATTCACTTCCCTGTCCAAACTGTCCACACTGTCCATACTGTCCACACTGTCCACACTGACCACACTGTCCATGTATCATCGTTGTCCAAAGCAAAACAAGTATCCCCAAAATTACAACTTTACAGGAGAGGCCGGAAACCTCCTCCACTTTCAATGTAAGTCAATGGAACCGGAATTATTTCCAAGGTACTTTGGAGCGTTTCTATTGGTCCATTCTTCATGAAATTCCAAGACAATGTAAACAACAGCTGTTGGGTTCTAATGACATAGAAAAATAAAAATCAACAAAAACGGGGATACATGTTTTACTTTGGACAGCGACAATACGGAAAGTAAGCTGGAAACACAGACATCATAAAAGTCCACTTTAGCCCCGCCCACTCAAGCCAAAGTTTAAGGGGGCGTCCAAAATCGCCTACTCAGAAGTGAAATCAGTAGGCAAGTGGGGCTAGTATGTCCGAATACCTCGAGTAGTAAATCAGTAGGCGAGTGTGGTTAGTATGTCTGAATACCCAGTAGTAAATCAGTAAGCGAGCGTGGCTAGTATGTCTGAATACTCAGTAGTAAATCAGTAGGCGAGTGTGGCTAGTATGTCTGAATACTCAGTAGTAAATCAGTAGGCGAGTGTGGCTAGTATATCTGAATACTCAGTAGTAAATCAGTAGGCGAGTGTGGCTAGTATATCTGAATACTCAGTAGTAAATCAGTAGGCGAGTGTGGCTAGTATGTCTGAATACTCAGTAGTAAATCAGTAGGCGAGCGCGGCTAATATGTCTGAATACTCAGTAGTAAATCAGTAGGTGAGTGTGGCTAGTATGTCTGAATACTCAGTAGTAAATCAGTAGGTGAGTGTGTCTAGTATGTCTGAATACTCAGTAGTAAATCAGTAGGCGAGTGTGTCTAGTATATCTGAATACTCAGTAGTAAATCAGTAGGCGAGTGTGGCTAGTATATCTGAATACTCAGTAGTAAATCAGTAGGCGAGTGTGGCTAGTATATCTGAATACTCAGTAGTAAATCAGTAGGCGAGTGTGGCTAGTATGTCTGAATACTCAGTAGTAAATCAGTAGGCGAGCGCGGCTAATATGTCTGAATACTCAGTAGTAAATCAGTAGGTGAGTGTGGCTAATATGTCTGAATACTCAGTAGTAAATCAGTAAGCGAGCGTGGCTAGTATGTCTGAATACTCAGTAGTAAATCAGTAGGCGAGCGCGGCTAATATGTCTGAATACTCAGTAGTAAATCAGTAGGTGAGCGCGGCTAATATGTCTGAATACTCAGTAGTAAATCAGTAGGTGAGCGCGGCTAATATGTCTGAATACTCAGTAGTAAATCAGTAGGCGAGCGTGGCTAGTATGTCTGAATACTCAGTAGTGAAATCAGTAGCGAGTGTGGCTAGTATGTCTGAATACTCAGTAGTAAATCAGTAGGTGAGTGTGGCTAGTATGTCTGAATACTCAGTAGTGAAATCAGTAGCGAGTGTGGCTAATATGTCTGAATACTCAGTAGTAAATCAGTAGGCGAGTGTGGCTAGTATGTCTGAATACTCAGTAGGTATTCAGTAGTAGGTGAACGGTTCCCGGATGACCTCCTGAATCGGCTGTCGTTTTTATGTAGGTGAACACAGCACACTGTGTATCCCATGATTCACCTGGAGTCGTGGATGAATTCAGAGTGGAGTAAATAAACGGTGTAAAGCTGAACGTCGGCTGTGTGTACGTAGCTACGGCTACTGAACTGCTGCTACAGAAGTTAGCGCTACTGCTGAGATAAACAATGATTACATTCCTCCCGTTTCATCTTCTCTGATCTACAGCTCCACACCGTCTGATACATAATCAGACAAAAACTCAGATCAGAGTCACTAAAAGATCTAAATCTGTCAGTAAACGAGCTTTAAAATGAATAGCAGGACTTTTACGGTGGTGGTCTGACGTCTTGTGTCACAGGACGCTGGTAATATGGTGGACGTCGTACGTCTGAGATTGTGTAGCTACTAAAACTTTCCTACTGAAACTACCTACTAGTCTACCACTCGACGTACAGCAGTACGTACAGGCTGGATTGCTGCTATTTAAACAAAGCCAATCAGAACAGAGCTCATTTAAATAGGCCGTTTGTGATTGGCTGCCCTGTAAACATCAAGACCGGTCCCAAAAATAGGTCTGAATTGAAAGCAATGGCTGTTTTTGGTACATAAGCCCAGACGAACATTGTAAGTTGTCCTCAGGAGAGCATATATATGATATGTATAGTACAGTCTGGAAGTTTTAGTGGTTCCTTGAAAACATTTTCGGGGTAATTCAGGAAACAGCTCTAGCGTAAGTCCTCCCGTCGCTACAAATCATAGTTTCCCGTGTCGGTGATGTCTTTTGCCGCCGTCGACGCCCCGCGTTGACAGGCGGAACCCTTTCCCCCTTCGTCACTCCTAATTTTTTACGCGCACGGGAGCACGGATCGAGAGTTTAGATCATTCCTGAGTCACGGTGAATCACTGCGTATGACTACTATACGTCAGGAGAAGAAGGAGTAATAACAGTGCTCGGCCGACGCTAATGTCATATTGCATTTCATCCCCGCGCAGGCTGGAGCGTTTGGCGCCGTGAGCTCATTATTATGCATTATTTTAAAAGAACAGCGCGATTTGTTTGGGCTGTGGGGTGTCAGTCAGCGGCAGGCGCAGAGACAGAGTGATTATAGCCGTGTCACTCATACGCGGTGAGATACACAGCCATTAGAGCAGTCAGTGCTTCCACAACCAGCCAGCGCCATTAAACACTATTAACATGCATTAACGGCTTCCCGACGGCTGCCTCGTCCGGGCGACTCGCCTCGTCTTCAGCGTAAACATCAAGTGATCGATTACGTCGGGACTTTGAAAGATCTTGACGATCCGCTCTTCCTCGCCGTCATGCTTTTAACCATGACGGCTTCACGCGGGATGAAGATCCGCCCGTGTTTATGAGTGCTTATGAATTTTTACGACTGCTGGTGTTTATTGCGCCAATCAAACGTGTACGAGGTGCTCGGCTTTGGAATTTGCACCGATGTTGCAAAGTTTCGGGGAAACCCAAGTCGGGTCCAGTCAAGTGGAGCTTATGGTCATTTCAAGCATCTACACTATCATCAGTGGAACCTTCAGAACCATACGGTGCTCACAGGGAACATAGCACTGACTAGATCAGGGGTGTTTAATTAGAGTCAGTAAGGTCCTGTTAGTGGAGATCTCCTCAGGCCAAGGTCCGGACCATCCTCATCTCTAGTGTGTGTTGTGATTCAGTGGTGTATCCTGTTTACTGAAGTAGTTTAGTATCAGCATCTCATACCATCAGCTACTGAAACACCAACACACCACACATACCGTTCAGTATATTTCAGTATATTTACTGTTTAAATACTGAACTGAATTAATTATTTATAAAACTTCTAATTACATTAAAAAAGTGTTATTTATAGAGAAAGACCGGTTGGTTGGAGCTGCCTGTGGGAAGAATAAACATATACGTCTCTTAATTTCTGGTTAAACAGACAAGTTTCGCCATCGACTTTCCTTTTTTAGAGCCTGTTACTCTTTCTCCGACTCACTTTACTCTCCGACCAGCTTTACTCACATCGTACCTCGCTTGTGTGTGTGCAGCAGGCCCCAATCTGCACAGATCTGATTGGCTGAGCGATTTTGGTGGCCTTACAAGCACGTGATTGGTCTGTGAGTTTACTGCACCGCAAAGCCCGTAAACCGTAGAGACAAGAAACGTTACGCCGCTTAAATAAATTTTAATGCTTAAAAAAAAATAAACAAAATTCAATAGTTTATCGGTTTGGGTTCGGACCCGGACCGTGGTCCGCTTATTAGTGACCTCTGGATTAAACAATACAATCAGAGCAAACAGGATGGACTTATGTTGTGTAAGCCATTTAAGTGTGTGCGTGAGATGACAGTCAATTAATCCATCAGCTGAGTACAAAACAAACAGGGATTGAATATATAACACATAAGAATATAAGTCATTTAAAAAAATAAAATAAATAAATAAGAAAGAGTAAAAAATGCAAAAAAAAACAATAAATGAAATATAATAAATGTGTAGAAAATGATAAAACAGAACAAAGTAAGTGCAATAAAAAAGGATAATATATATAATATAAAATATAGATTGAATTAATATTAGTAATATAGTGAAATGGTATAAGTTGGTCAAATAAAGATACAAAGATACAAAGATAATAATCATAAATATAATGAAAGTAGAATCAACTCTGGGTCTGGGTTGGATTTCATTTCTGCAATATAAATGATAATATACTGACATATTAAACCTGCCGTATCCTTTCTTGTGATTATCTGTACCCATCAGCACTCAAATGCTTGTGCTCAACCCCAATTTTGGAAATGGTGGTTTGGAAAAAGAATAAATTTGTAGCTGCTCTTCACACCCGGTGAGACAAATTATCACATAATGCTAATTAGCTTTAGCTCATATATGGAATCCAAGGACTGTATTTAGGCTGCCAACACAAATCTGAGTTTTAGCATATCCGGATTGTCTCCAGATTGGTTTTTGGTAGCGTGTACAGCAAAACACCATCAATTCCCATTAAGATGTGGTTCGAAATCTAATTCTGATTGAACTTTTATGGATGGGTGTCTGTCTGGATGCTCAAATCTAATCCTATAGTGTCTTTCACGTCACACACAGCGCAAACTGGAACTAGAAATATGGATATTTGTGCAGCTTGAGCAGTGCGAGGAGCCAGAGATGAATAAAGGACAAGTAGAGGAGTGCGGGTCAGTGTGTTTGGAGATCTGCCCTGAGTTGGTACAGGCAGTTTGGAGGCTGTAGGTTAAATGAAACCATGATGTTTGGGTTTGGCTAAAAATAAATGGGACCCTATGGAAGGAATGAGGGATGAATAAATGACAAATAGATGAGTGCAGGTCTGTATGTCTGTGGATTAGTGTTTGGGGGTCTGCCCTGAGTCAGTATATGTGAAACAGTGTCTGTAGGTAGAGTGGAAGTTTAGTAGATTGGCGTGCAATTTTCCATCCTATTCATTCTCTATGGGAAAAAATTACGGAAAAATTACGGAATCTGTGCATCCAATCAAAAAGCTGTATACAAGCCATAATCAGACCCAACAATCTGGAGTAATAACAAATGATGTCCAATCCAGAGAGATGGAAGTGCTGGGATTTGCTATGTAGTTACTGCAACCCATGAAGATAGATTGGTGATGCCTGGACCCACCAATCTGATCTGATCATACATAGCAAAGTGGACATATGTGTTAAAATATCTGATTGGAGAAATAAATTCAATTTGTCTGAACTATTTAATCAACCTACGACCCACAGCGGTTTAGCCCCGCCCAATTACATTGAAGCTACAACTTCAGCCTGGAGTAGTTTCGGAATACAGGACGTTCCTGCTTACATCAGACACATACCTGTACAGGGAAGCTGGTGTTTGAGTGCATCGTATGTTCTACCTGAATGCCATATGGAGGTGTCTCGCTTGTTTATCTCAATAAAGGCTCATCGAAAGCTCTCGTTTGCAGGTTTGACACCACTATGGCCCCGCTGGTGTTTGATGATCAGTATCTGCAGCTCTCGGCCAAACTCGGCTCCAGCAACATCTACGGCCTGGGCGAGCACGTCCACCAGAACTTCAAGCATGACATCAACTGGAGGACCTGGCCCATCTTCTCGAGAGACTCCTTCCCCAATGGCGTGAGTAGAGAAACAGATATCGTATTTTTTTTAAATGCCAACTTTACAGGAGAGGCTAAAAACTGTCTTCACTTTTAATGTAAGTCAATGGAACCAGAATTTTTTCCAAGCTATTTTGGAGCATTTCTATTGGTCCATTCATCGTAAAATTCTCACACAATGTAAACAATCATGTTCAAATGATGTAGAAAAATGGAAATTGACAAAAAACGGAGATTGGACTCATGTTTGAGTTTTAGAAGAATTAAGAACGCATGTTATATAATGGTATATATGGCTGTATATACTATGGTTAGCTCTTTACTGTAGGGTGCTGTTCATAAGACTTACATAAGCTTGTCACGACAGTTGACATAAAGCCATTAACAAATAAGCTGATTAATTTTATCTTCATTCGCTCTTCCTCTTCTTTTCTTCAGGGCACTCACAACCTCTATGGTCACTATCCCTTCTTCATGTGCTTGGAAGGCACCTCCGGCGAATCCTTCGGTGTTTTCCTGATGAACAGCAATGCTATGGGTAACCGAGCCTGAACACTGTAGCACACTGTAATCACTGCAGACAGCGAGCCGGTCTGTAGACAGGGAGCCGGCCTGTAGACAGCGAGTCTGCCTGTAGACAGTGAGCCGGTCTGTAGACAGGGAGCCGGCCTGTAGACAGCGAGTCTGCCTGTAGACAGTGAGCCGGTCTGTAGACAGCAAGCCGGCCTGTAGACAGCGAAGGCCTGTAGACAGCGAGTCTGCCTGTAGACAGCAAGCAGGCCTGTAGACAACGAAGGCCTGTAGACTGCGAAGGCCTATAGACAGCGACTCTGCCTGTAGACAGCGAAGGCCTGTAGACAGCAAAAGCCTGTAGACAGCGAAGGCCTGTAGACAGCGAGTCTGCCTATAGACAGCGAAGGCCTGTAGACAGCAAAGGCCTGTAGACAGCGAGCCGGTCTGTAGACAGCGAGTCTGCCTGTAGACAGCAAAGGCCTGTAGACAGCAAAGGTCTGTAGACAGCGAAGGCCTGTAGACAGCGAGCCGGTCTGTAGACAGCGAGTCTGCCTGTAGACAGCAAAGGCCTGTAGACAGCAAAGGCCTGTAGACAGCGAGTCTGCCTATAGACAGTGAAGGCCTGTAGACAGCGAAGGCCTGTGGACAGCAAAGGCCTGTAGACAGCGAGCCGGTCTGTAGACAGCGAGTCTGCCTGTAGACAGCGAGTCTGCCTGTAGACAGCGAAGGCCTGTAGACAGCGAGTCTGCCTGTAGACAGCAAAGGCCTGTAGACAGCGAAGGCCTGTAGACAGCGACTCTGCCTGTAGACAGCGACTCTGCCTATAGACAGCGAAGGCCTGTAGACAGCGAAGGCCTGTAGACAGCGACTCTGCCTGTAGACAGCGAGTCTGCCTATAGACAGCGAAGGCCTGTAGACAGCAAGCCGGTCTGTAGACAGCGAGCCGGCCTATAGACAGCGAGCAGTGAGCTGCTGACATGCTGTGCACGCGCCGTGTCCTCAATAACATGTGACATATGTAGTCCATGAAAAAACAAGGATTGACATTCGGGAGCGGATGCCCTCTCGTGTGTTTCGCCTTCTACCAGCTCACTGGCCCTTGGCACGGGCAGACCGTGATCGTTCACACTGGGAGTGGTGTGATGAACTGCTCAGTGTGTTTGTGGGGGGTGGGGGGGTACTCGTTGCTGTCCTTCACTTACAGATGGATTACAGCAGCACAGATTATATAATTATACATATTAATTAATTAATTAAATTAATTAATAAATTAATTTATTTTTATTCACATGTACAGCAGTACAGTGTATGTAATTACACATGTGTATCAATTTTTGTGCACATGTAACAACATGAGTATCTGATAGTTATAATAGCATATTCACTACATCACACATTAGTAATAACATGAGTGTAAGTGTATTTGTAGTGTAAGTAGTGTAGTGTATCTTACAGATTAGATGATAATATATTATACTTTGGCTTGTATATAAATAAATTATCACGACCAGAGGTGCTACTCTGGCCTTACCTCTGTCCACCTTTGTCCTCGGTAGACGTGACCCTTCAGCCAGCACCTGCTGTGACCTACAGGACAATTGGAGGAGTGTTGGACTTCTACATCATGCTTGGAGAAACACCAGAAGCCATCGTACGGGAGTTCACAGAGGTCAGATATATACATGTTGTATATGTTCACCATCCACTTCATCAGAAACACCTTCCCTGTAGGTCCAGGTCAGTCAGAGACAGCAGCTCATCTGTTGGTGGAAAGCTTGTGGTGGTCAGTCCTGGTCAGTTTCTGACCCCAGAGTCACTCTGGTCTAGATATGTTTGGGTGAATGGGGGAGGGCGGCTGATAAACCATGCTAGAACATATGGGCTACAGTCTGTAACTGTACACCTACGTAGTGGATCTCTGAGGTGGGTGTTTCTGATAAAGAGGCCGGTACTAGGTAGGGATTATAATGAGAGAGTGGATAGGGATTATATATCATGCTGTGTTGTGTATGTGTGTCTCCAGCTGGTTGGCAGGCCCACTATCCCCCCGTACTGGGCCCTGGGCTTTCAGCTCTCTCGCTGGGACTACGGCAGCCTGGATGAAGTGAAGAGAACGGTTGAGAGGAACCGTGCGATTGGCCTCCCTTACGTAAGTGCCAGCGTCCCGGGGCTGCAGCTCTGTTCTAGAATAGACGCCGGCAGAGCTGCAAATCTCCGACTTCACCCCTCTTCACTTAAATCTGACTGCAGCTCTCAGGAGGCAGTTCAGCCCACAATGGTTTCTTTAGTGTGTTGTAGCTTTTCAACACGTACATGTTCTGCTATGAAGATTCGGTGAGAGAAACCTGAAACTTGTGATGTCATCTCGTAACACTAAGTTTATTGCCCGCCTACTGGCAAGTTTTTTGGGCAGAGCAGTAAAGGGTTACATTTATAATTAATTAATACTATTTAATAATTAATATAGTGAATTTATAATAAAAGTATTTTATATTATTATTATTAGTAGTAGTAGAAGTAGTAGTAATAGTAATAGAAGCAGTAGTAGTAGTAGTAGTAATAGAAGTAGTAGTAGTTGTAGTAGTAATAGAAGTAGTAGTATTACAAGTAGAAGTAGTAGTAGTAGTAGTAATAGAAGTAGTAGTAGTAGTAATAGAAGTAGCAGTATTAATAGTAGTAGTAATAGTAGTAGTAATAGTAGTAGTAATAGAAATAGTAGTAGTAGTAATAGAAGTAGTAGTAGTAGTAATAGAAGTAGCAGTAGTAGTAATGTATATATATATATATATATATATATATATATATATATATATATATATATATATATATATATATATATATATATAAACCTGCTCCAGTCTAGTTTGCTGTGGTGGACATGCCCACTTGTTCTACCGGACTTTCAGGATCGGACTCTGGCTCTAACCTGATATCAGTCAGAACAGAATTAGTGAGCTGACCAATCAGAGCACACTTGGAGGGGGTTAAAGACACAGGAGCTTTAATAGAGAATGAGAAAATACAATAGTGTTTTGAGAATTAAAGCCTGTAAATCTGTTGTAGTGGAGCCCAAACATACAATTCCAAACACTCCTGATCATCCTGATCTGATTTGATTATTGATTAGCATTACAATCAATGCAGAGGAAGTGTCTACACAATAGTGAGGTGTGGGCACTTATAACATTGTGTATTCATTTAAAACTGATATAGAATTTTAGATTTGATTAGAAATTATACAAATATTTAAATATTTGTCTTTAATTTAGCTTAAACAAAATTCGTCCCTCATGTGTCTCCAATAAGCCGTATCAGATTTTAAGAACTGGCATAAATATGTGTAAACACGTCTGTGTTTGTGGCGTCTAATGCTTCCCCCGTAATTGCTGTAAGACGTGCTGAAGGACATCGTTGGACGTGATTTAAATAAAGAGGGCATTAGCATGTCAGGCTAATATGTCTCCATCTGATTAGCATTTGCGAGGAACTGGCAGGAGCACCTCACCATCTGCTGAGGCTTTATAGGGGGAGCGCGTCAGCCAGCGCAATGAAAATCAGACAGCAGCGCCGTTACCCTACCAGCGTAAACAACAGGCCCTGACCGCTCCATACGTCAGGACGCCGGGGCCTACGGCAGCTAGCACGCTGACGCTGGGCGAAGGAGATAATAAGGACAAGCAGGCTCATTTGTTTTTGTTTTCCTCCATCACCTGTTCCAGGACACCCAGTACACCGACATCGACTACATGGAGGACAAAAAGGACTTCACATATGACCTGGTGAACTTCAAGGACTTGCCTCAGTTTGCTGACTACATGCACGAACAGGGCCAGAAATACATTCTCATCTATGTAAGTCAGTTATATTATATATTCACGTCTTTGTCCCCCTGTTTCCCCCAAACGTTGTCCTCCGTAGTCTCACTGTTACGTGGTATTTGGCTCTGGTGTGCGTGGTGTACTGTTAGATGGTTTACTCAGCGTTTCCTCAATGTTCAAAGAAACTGTAGCTCCAACTTTACAGGAGAGCCTAAAAACCTTCTTCACTTTTAATGGAAGTCTATGGAACCAGAAATGTTTCCAAGCTATTTTGGAGCATTTCTATTGGTCCAATCATCATGAAATTCTCACACAATGTAAACAGCAGCTGCCGTATTTAAATGATATAGAAAAATTAAAATCGACCAAACCTGTTATTTTCTTTGGACAACGAGGATGAACTTTAATTTTAAGCTTTTAGGCTTTTAGATTTTTAAATGTGGGGCAAACTGGACCTTTAATGAATGGCAAGGATTAGTGAACCTTTTTAGCTAATAGTTATAATAACAATTATAATCATAATAATCATAATTATAATAACAATAACAATAACAATAATATTGGGTTATAATAACAACACCCTCAATTACATCACTGTATCATCCAGATGTAGCAGCACTGAGGTAGGATGGGACAGTTTCAGCTCACGCCCACTTTACATAAAGACTCATTGGCTGCCTCAGTCAGAGACTGCCTCAGTCAGAGACTGCCTCAGTCAGAGACTGCCTCTACCTGTGCAGCTTCTAAAGCTTTTACCGTCCAGACTTCAAACAGATGGTCTCTTAGCTTTATTCTGAATTGGGCGCTGGCCCCACTGGCCTGGTCAGTAATCCAGCCATGGTCTTACTAAACTGTAAACGCTGGAGGATGGGACTTACCCTGAGAGTCTTAGTTCCTCCAAAGGTTTCTTCCTCCAGTCTGAGGGAGGTGTTCTTGCCACTGTTGCCTCTGGCTTGTTCACTGTGGGGTATATTTTATAACTCTCTGTTTTCTGTAACAGGATCCCGCCATAGCCATCAGCAAGAGAGTGAACGGCCCATACGAGTCCTATGACAGAGGAACTCAGACCGAAGCCTGGATCACCGAGGCAGACGGCAAGACTCCCCTGGTTGGAGAGGTAAACACTGGTGGATGTTTGAGGACGTTTCACTATCTTTTAAATTTTATTTATTTTTTTTATTAGTGATTTTTTATGTTTCCAAGTCCTTCATAACGTGACACCCGCAGAAAATCAGTGTCAGATAACGAGGACACTCTGGGTCTAACTCTGAGCGAGGCTGCAATCAGATTTCTGCTCCAGCTAGTAAGCGTCACAGAGCGAGACGTGAATGTAACCAGAGACCCAGAAAATATAAACATACATTGTCCGGCTTATTTACAGACCTGTGGTCAGTTTTTGCACTCGCTGAGAAACGAGAAATAAATCAGAGTAAACATGTACATGCACCCAGAATCCAGATTACGGAGCTGAGATCCAGATTTCTATTCGTGATCAATATTTATTGATCAAGTAAACAAACTATGTTCCCAAATCCCAAACAACCATCTCACAATATCTCTCAGTATCTCACAATATCTCACAATATCTCACAGTATCTCACAATATCTCACAATATCTCACAGTATCTCACAATATCTCACAGTATCTCACAATATCTCGCAATATCTCACAGTATCTCACAATATCTCACAATATCTCAAAATATCACACAGTATCTCAAAATATCTTACAATATCTCACAATATCTCACAGTATCTCACAATATCTCACAGTATCTCAAAATATCTCACAATATCTCAAAATATCACACAGTATCTCAAAATATCTCACAATATCTCACAATATCTCACAGTATCTCACAATATCTCACAATATCTCACAATATCTCACAGTATCTCACAATATCTCACAGTATCTCACACTATCTCACAATATCTCACAATATCTCACAGTATCTCACAATATCTCACAATATCTCACAATATCTTACAGTATCTCACAATATCTCACAATAACTACAACACAGCGCTGGCTCTTACCATCAGATACCAACAGTAACAATGGTAGTAGTGACAGTAACAATGGTAGAAATGGTCAGACGAATAATAATAATAATAATAATAATAATAATAATAATAATAATAATAATAATACAGGTATTTCTTCACACTTATATCAGTTAACAGACATCAACAGTATTAGTGTCATTAACAGTGGTAGTAATGGTCAGAACAATAATAAAAAAAAAATAAATAAAATAATAATAATAATAATAATAATAATAATAATAATAAAAGAGAGTCGCACCATAATTCCAATAAAGTCTTTTTAGTTTCTGTGAGAACAAATTTCTTAAATAAGCTTCAATCTAATCTCTTAGATCTCAGCCTGCTGGTTACATGAACCTGATTAAGCAGTAAACTGCAGGAATCTGATTATAAGGTTGGATTATTAAGTGCATGTAAACACATTCCCAGTACAGCTATTCTGAGTAGATGCATATCTACTGCAGCCAATCAGGGGCCTGTGTGGGGGAAAGGTGCAGCAGGTGTGGAGGACTGTGTGGGAAACAGGCTGTTCTGTAAAGTGTGCTGTTAGCGCGGCGCTGAGATTAAACATTGATGAGCTGTTACGGAGTTTCCTGCTCCGTCACGTGTGCAGTAATGATCAGGCGTCTGTGTTTTCTTGTTAATCGTAATGACTCGCAGACACTGGTTTTAGTAAGAGGTGTATGGGTTTGAGTGACTGCTCCTCTAAAACTTTGATTTTAGCTCCTCGCTCATGTTGCCACACAGTGCCTGTCAAAGGTTTTTAGACTAAAGTATTGATGTTGTTCTATGTTGCACCATGTTGTTCCTGGAGTAACAAAATTTCACTACACGGTGTATTGTACGTAGATGGAATGACAATAAAAACCTCTTGACTGGACTTTAAACCTAAAATATTAGTAGGGACAATTATTTAAATCCAGAATATTAGTAGAGTAAATTCTTTAAACTTAAAATATTAGTAGAGTCAATTCTTTAAACCCAAAATATTGGTAGGGACAATTCTTTAAACTTAAAATATTAGTAGAGTCAATTCTTTCAATCCAGAATATTGGTAGGGACAATTCTTTAAAACTGAAATATTGGCAGGGACAATCATATAAACCTAAAATATTAGTAGAGTCAATTCTTTAAATCCAGAATATTGGTAGGGACAATTCTTTAAACCCAAAATATTAGCAGAGTCAATTCTTTAAACTTAAAATATTAGTAGAGTCAATTCTTTAAATCCAGAATATTGGTAGGGACAATTCTTTAAACCCAAAATATTAGTAGAGTTAATTCTTTAAACTTAAAATATTAGTAGAGTCAATTCTTTAAACTTAAAATATTAGTAGAGTCAATTCTTTAAATCCAGAATATTGGTGGGGACAATTCTTTAAACCCAAAATACTGGTAGGGACAATCCTTTAAACCTAAAATATTAGTAGAGACAATTCTTTAAACCCAAAATATTGTTAGGGACAATTTTTTAAAACTGAAATATTAGCAGGGACAATCATTTATACCCAAAATATTAGTAGGGACAATTCTTTAAACCCAAAATATTGTTAGGGACAATTTTTTAAAACTGAACTATTGGTACGGTCAATCCTTTAATTCTAAAATATGAGTAGGGACAATTCTTTAAACCCAAAATATTAGTAGGGAAAATTATTTAAATCCAAAATATTGGTAAGGACAATCCCTTAAACCTAAAATATTAGTAGGGTCATTTCTTTAAACCCTGAATATCAGTTTAGTCAATTCTTGAAACCTAAAATATTAGTAGGGACAATTCTTTATACCCAAAGTATTGGTGGGGTCAATTCTTTAAATCCAGAATATTGGTAGGGACAATTCTTTAAACCCAAAATATTAGTAGAGTTAATTCTTTAAACTTAAAATATTAGTAGAGTCAATTCTTTAAACTTAAAATATTAGTAGAGTCAATTCTTTAAATCCAGAATATTGGTGGGGACAATTCTTTAAACCCAAAATACTGGTAGGGACAATCCTTTAAACCTAAAATATTAGTAGAGACAATTCTTTAAACCCAAAATATTGTTAGGGACAATTTTTTAAAACTGAAATATTAGCAGGGACAATCATTTATACCCAAAATATTAGTAGGGACAATTCTTTAAACCCAAAATATTGTTAGGGACAATTTTTTAAAACTGAACTATTGGTACGGTCAATCCTTTAATTCTAAAATATGAGTAGGGACAATTCTTTAAACCCAAAATATTAGTAGGGAAAATTATTTAAATCCAAAATATTGGTAAGGACAATCCCTTAAACCTAAAATATTAGTAGGGTCATTTCTTTAAACCCTGAATATCAGTTTAGTCAATTCTTGAAACCTAAAATATTAGTAGGGACAATTCTTTATACCCAAAGTATTGGTGGGGTCAATTCTTTAAATCCAGAATATTAGTAGGGACAATTCTCTAAACCTAAAATATTAGTAGAGTCAATTCTCTAAACCTAAAATATTCATAGGGACAATCCTTTAAACCTAAAAAAAAAATTAATTCCAAAATATTAGTCGGGTCAAAGTCTCTTATGAAGGACATTTTTACTTCTTTTTGGCCCTAAAAAGAATAATACTGGCGTAAGTACTGAATCTGATACTGAATGGATCTCCTTGTGCTTTAATATGGCACGTTACTCACATGGAGCACAATGGCTCGTACTAAAAGCAGTTTGATAAGCTGAGAGTCATCAAACGTTTGGCAGGCACAGGTGGTGTATATGGCTGGCATTACGGAGACAACAGGTGCCGTAGGGCTGTAAACCAGTGGTCGAATCCAAGAACGCTTACAAAAAAACATTGACTGGTCATCTGATCATCTGACCCCGCAGTGATTCCACTTTTTATGGGGTTATTTTCCATAAAACCTTGATAGGCATCAAAAGGCACAACAATGGAGTAACAATACCAGATCAGATAAGAGCTTCACGTGGACCACTGAGGCGCGGACGCATGGCAGCTGCATGTGCGATAAACGGAGGATGAATGATCACATTCCTCCATCAGATACTTTATCTCTCCGAGCGCAATCGCTCACGTAGTGCCGCGCAAGCATAATTACTCCGTTGATTAGGCAGAGGCCGGCGCTTAATCGCTGCTTTATGCTTTTATTTGGGGTCAGCATATGCATCGATTTCACATTACGATCTAATCTCATGGTCCTTCGCCTTCAGAAGGGGCTGCAGACGGAGGGACGGTGAGGGGAAGTGACCGGTGCGCAAATATCCAAGCCGAAAAAACAAAAACAAAAACAAGGCCGCTCTGGTTTACTGGGCTGTGAGCTAATGCTGAATCAAGGGCGTTTAACACACAGCCTACCGTAAAGCACTGTTTGTGTTTGACTGGATATGAATAGAAAAGAGTGAGCAGGCGGTCAGGACAAGTAAAGAAAGAGGCAGACGAAGGCAGACGGGGTGGAGAGAGAGAGGGGATAAAAGAGGGGAGTGATGAAAATAGTGAGATTAGTGAATTAGCCTTTCTGGCAGAAGGTGTTACTGTTTCAACCCATAAACCTGCTGCACTGGTGCGTGGACCTTCTCATATAGCCGGTCATATCGTCACTGCCCAAAGAAAATTTTGTATCTCTATTTTGGTTGATTTTTATTTTTCTACTTCGTTTGAACACGACATTGGCTGTTTCCATTGTGCGAAAGTTTCAAGATGAATGGACCAATAGAAATGCTCCAAAACAGCTTGGAAAGAATTCTGGTTCCATTGACTTACATTAAACGTTAAGCCAGTTTTTGTCCTCTGCTGTAAAGTAACTGTATCACTGGAGATATGTTTCTGGTGCTTTGATTTTTTATTGAACCCCCACATATACACACACACACACTAGTGAACACACACACACTAGAAAACACACACTAGAGGGCAGTGAAACACCCACATACACACACTCTATAGAACACACACACTAGGGGGCAGTGAAACACCCACATAAAACACAATCTAGTGAACACACACACTAGGGGGCAGTGAAACACCCACATACACACACTCTATAGAACACACACACTAGGGGGCAGTGAAACACCCACATACACACACTCTATAGAACACACACACTAGGGGGCAGTAAAACACCCACATACACACATAATCTAGTGAACACACATACTAGGGGGCAGTGAAACACCCACATACACACACAATCTAGTGAACACACACTAGGGGGCAGTGAAACACCCACATACACACATAATCTAGTGAACACACACACTAGGGGGCAGTGAAACACCCACATACACACACAATCTAGTGAACACACACTAGGGGCAGTGAAACACCCACATAAACACACAATCTAGTGAACATACACACTAGGGGGCCGTGAAACACCCACATACACACATAATCTAGTGAACACACACACTAGGGGGCAGCGAAACACCCAGATACACACACCCACTACTAAACACACACACAAAGGGCCAATAAAACACACACGTACACACACAAATTAGTGAACACACACACTAGGGGCAGTGAAACACCCACATACACACACAATCTAGTGAACACACACACTAGGGGGCAGTAAAACACCTACATACACACACTAGGGGGCTGTGGACAGTTTTATTTTCAGTACTCAGGGAGCAGTTGGGTGTTAGATGTCTTGTTTACTGGCACTTCAATCGTGTTGTATTGGTTCATGGGATCGAACCGGTTCCCTAACATCTAGCCCATTAAGCCCCCCCTTCACCACCTCAGCTGATCGACTACAAAATCGTGTAAATGTTTATAAAAGATATTTTATCAGGAGTGTGTCTCTGGCCGGGTCAGTGATACAGTGTTGTGTGCTGTGGGCAGGTTTGGCCTGGAGCGACCGTGTTTCCTGACTACACCAAGGAGGCCTGCATCAAGTGGTGGATTGATGAAATTGAACGCTTCTACAAGGAGGTGAAGCATGATGCAGTCTGGATCGTAAGTAAACCTGCAAACACCCAAACACGGTCTGGATAGCCCTCGGCGTCCGGCGGTCAGACAGTAGCTGTACAGACTTTTGATCAGACGCACAGATGTTTGTCCCATAGAGAATGAATAGGATAGACAAGTGCACACCAATCTACTGAAGTTCTGCTCAACCCACAGACACCGGTTCACATACACTGACTCAGGACACACCCCTGACCACAACTGTAGCGTTGGTTCAAGCTGCACTCATCTGTTTATCAGTTTTTTACATCCCTCTTTTTTCTCCTTAGAGTCCCATTCATACAGTAACAGAGATAAATTCAGCAGTACATAGAGTAACATAGAGATACTCAGCAAAACTCACTGTAACATAGAGATACTTAACAGTACATACAGTAACATAGAGATACTCAGCAGTACTCACTGTAACATAGATAAATTCAGCAGTACATACAGTAACAGAGATAAATTCAGCAGTACATACAGTAACATAGAGATACTCAACAGTACATACAGTAACATAGAGATACTCAACAGTACATACACTAACATAGAGACACTCAGCAGTAGATACACTAATATAGAGATACTCAGCAGTACATACAGTAACATAGATAAATTCAGCAGTACATACAGTAACATAGACACACAGCAGTACTCACAGTAACATAGAGATATTCAGCAGTACATACAGTAACATAGAGATACTCAGCAGTACTCACTGTAACATAGATAAATTCAGCAGTACATACAGTAACATAGAGATACTCAACAGTACATACACTAACATAGAGACACTCAGCAGTACATACAGTAACATAGACACTCAGCAGTACATACAGTAACATAGAGATATTCAGCAGTACATACAGTAACATAGAGATACTCAGCAGTACTCACTGTAACATAGATAAATTCAGCAGTACATACAGTAACATAGAGATACTCAACAGTACATACACTAACATAGAGACACTCAGCAGTACATACAGTAACATAGACACTCAGCAGTACATACAGTAACATAGAGATACTCAGCAGTACATACAGTAACATAGATACTCAGCAGTACATACAGTAACATAGAGATACTCAGCAGTACATACAGTAACATAGACACACAGCAGTACTCACAGTAACATAGAGATATTCAGCAGTACATACAGTAACATAGAGATACTCAGCAGTACTCACTGTAACATAGATAAATTCAGCAGTACATACAGTAACATAGAGATACTCAACAGTACATACACTAACATAGAGACACTCAGCAGTACATACAGTAACATAGACACTCAGCAGTACATACAGTAACATAGAGATACTCAGCAGTACATACAGTAACATAGATACTCAGCAGTACATACAGTAACATAGAGATACTCAGCAGTACATACAGTAACATAGATAAATTCAGCAGTACATACAGTAACCTAGACACTCAGCAGTACATACAGTAACATAGAGACACTCAGCAGTACATACAGTAACATAGACACTCAGCAGTACTCACAGTAACATAGATACTCAGCAGTACATACAGTAACATAGATACTCAGCAGTACATACAGTAACATAGAGATACTCAGCAGTACATACAGTAACATAGACATTCAGCAGTACATACAGTAACATAGACACTCAGCAGTACTCACAGTAACATAGAGATACTCAGCAGTACATACAGTAACATAGAGATATTCAGCAGTACTCACTGTAACATAGAGATACTCAGCAGTACTCACTGTAACATAGAGATACTTAACAGTACATACAGTAACATAGAGTTACTCAGCAGTACATACAGTATCATAGAGATGCTCAGTAGTACATACAGTAACAGAGATACTCAGCAGTACATACAGTAACATAGAGATACTCAGCAGTACATACAGTAACATAGACACTCAGCAGTACATACAGTAACATAGAGATATTCAGCAGTACTCACTGTAACATAGAGATACTCAGCAGTACTCGCTGTAACATAGAGATACTTAACAGTACATACAGTAACATAGAGTTACTCAGCAGTACATACAGTATCATAGAGATGCTCAGTAGTACATACAGTAACAGAGATACTCAGCAGTACATACAGTAACATAGAGATACTCAGCAGTACATACAGTAACATAGAGATACTCAACAGTACATACAGTAACATAGAGACACTCAGCAGTACATACAGTAACATAGACACTCAGCAGTACATACAGTAACATAGATACTCAGCAGTACATACAGTAACATAGATACTCAGAAGTACATACAGTAACATAGAGACACTCAGCAGTACATACAGAAACATAGACACTCAGCAGTACATACAGTAATATAGAGATACTCAGCAGTACATACAGTAACATAGAGATACTCAGCAGTACATACAGTAACATAGACACTCAGCAGTACATACAGTAACATAGAGATACTCAGCAGTACATACAGTAACATAGAGATACTCAGCAGTACATACAGTACTTAGCTTGAGCATCAAAGGGTTAAAGCAGTGGGTTTATACCTGTTGGGCTCATGGGGTTAATTGCTTTGTTTATATTTCTTAAATGTAAGTTTGGACTGAGTGGTTTGATATGAAGCTGCCCAACGTCTTGGCAATAAATCATGAGCCGTAAAGGTTTAATGGTATGTACACACAATAAAATCACCAGCTGGCTTCACGGAAGTGCAAGTGGTGTCAGATGAAGTGTTGATCCAACATTGATGGTACAGTCTCAGAGCAATAATATGACTTGTATGTATGTGTGTGTTCAGTGTGGAACAGCTGATGATGTCCACCCCAATCAATAGCCTCATAAATGTCTCTATAAAGTCTGCAGGTTTATGTGTGGACGATTAGCGCAGAGCGGACAACAGCGCAGAACTAATTGTTGTTTATTTTATAAGGACATGAACGAGGTGTCCAGCTTTGTGAAAGGCTCCAACAAGGGCTGCGCTGACAACAAGCTGAACTATCCCCCCTACACGCCAAGTAAGTACACAGGTTACCGCAGTCCCAGTCCAGACTCAACTCAGATCTGTTTAGTCTACACCGATCAGCCATAACATTAACACCACCTCCTCATATCTCCACTTACTGTCCACTGTATCAGCTCCACTGACCACACAGGACCTCCACTCACTGTCCACTGTATCAGCTCCACTGACCATACAGGACCTCCACTCACTGTCCACTGTATCAGCTCCACTGACCATACAGGACCTACACTTACAGACTGTAGTTCATCTGATTCTCTGTATACTTTATTACTCTGTTCTTTAATGATCAGGACCCCCACAGGACCACCACAGAGCAGATACTATTAGGGAAGTGGGTCATTCTTAGCATTGCAGTGACACTGATGTGGTGGTGGTGTGGTGTTAGTACTGGTGTGTTGTGCTGGTGTGAGTGAATGAGAATCGTCCACCAACCAAAACTATCCAGACAGCAGTGTCCTGTGGGCGGCGTCCTGTGTCCACTGATGAAGAACTAGAGGAACACAAACTGTGCAGCAGCAGATGAGCTACTGTCTCTGACTTTACATCTACAAGGTGGACCAGCAAGTAGTAGGAGTCTAATAGAGTCTAATAGAGTGGACAGTGAGTGGACACAGAGGGCTGAGATCCTCTAAGCCATGAGTTTGAGACCCCTGGGTTATGAGAGCCACTCGGTTACCAAGCATGCTAATTAGATTTCATGCATCTTATGCAGACCAGTTGCTGACATTCATCTCTCTCCCTCTCTCTTCTCTCTCTCTCTCTCTCTCTCTCTCTCTCTCTCTCTACCATCTCTCTCCCTCTCTCTTTTCTCTCTCTCTCTCTCTCTCTCTCTCTCTCCTCTCTCTCTCTCTCTCTCTCTCTCTCTCTTTTTTCTCTCTCTCTCTCCCTCTCTCGTTTCTCTCTCTCTCTCTCTACCCTCTCTCTCCCTCTCTATCTCTCCCTCTCTCTCTCTTTTTCTCTTTCTCTCTCTCTCTCTCTCTCTCTCTCTTTTCCCTCTCTCTCTATCTCTCTACCCCCTCTTTCTCTTTTTTTCTCTCTCCCTCTTCTCTGCCTTTCCCACTCTCTCCCTCTCTCTGTACTCTCTCTCTCTTTACTCTCAATCTCTCTCTCTTTTCTCTCTCTCCACTCTCTCTCTCTCTCTTCTCTCTTTACTCTCTATCTCTCTTTCTCTCTTCTCTTTCTTTTTCTCTCTACTCTCTCTCTCTCTTTACTTTCTATCTTACTTTCTCTCTTCTCTCTCTTTCTCTCTTCTCTCTCTCTCTCTCTCTCTCTCTCTCTCTACAGAGATCCTGGATGATCTGATGTACAGTAAGACGTTGTGTATGGATGCTAAGCAGGCCTGGGGGAACCACTATGATGTACACAGTCTGTATGGATACTCCATGGTCCTGGCAACAGACGAGTAAGTTCGTATACAGTGCATTAGTGATACTTTGGTGAAACTAGTGAGTTCCTAATGATACATTTGGGGGGCGGGGGCAACCTCTGCAGATAGTAATAGCACTAACTAGTATTCATTACCTAAACATATAAGTTGTATTAGCTTATGTTAGAGGCTGGAGTCGCTTTTGGAGTCGCATACTGCCTCGCACGTCACCGTGACTAGAACGGTGATGGAGTCATTTCTCCAGTCGTGCTGCAGTAGTGGGGCGTGCACAAGAGGCAAACACCAAAACACTGAAAATATAAAAGAGGCACATCACGAGCTCCGTGTCGCAAGAAGTGCGCTGAGCGCTGGAGGTCGACGGAAACAAAGCTAAAGGTGAAAAAGTGCGAGGCTGTAAAATGTGCTGCACACTGAGATAATAGTGGGGCTGCGAGGCTGATACAGTGAAGCATTAACTCAGTAAATGAGCTGGTGAATATGTGACAGCAGGGATAGATAAGCATGTGTAGACGTCTCAGCACTACGACACATATTAGCACTTTTATTAATGTATGTATTTAGAATGTCATTATTTTGGTTGCGCATTGCAAAGCAGCATGTTGTGGTATAGCCGCCCAACTGCATGTACTCACTCTATCTATATAGAAAGATAGATAGAATTTTTTATTCTTTAACTATAAAAATACTTTTATTTACTTCAACTTATATTATTATACTTTGTATATTTTGTATATATATATTTTTTATTTCTTTTATTTGTTATCTTTATCTATTGGTGAATGGAGGAACAGCAAAGTAAGAATTTCATTGTAGAGTGTAACTGCCTGTTCTGCTGTACATATGACAATAAAACTCTTGAGTCTTGAATCTTGAAGATAGATAGATAGATAGATAGATAGATAGATAGATAGATAGATAGATACTGACCTGCACTCCTATATTTGTTGTTAATTCATCCCTCGTCGCTCCCATAGAGTGCCATTCATTTTCAGTTGATCCCAACATCATGGTTTTATTTAACTTACAGCCACTGACCTGCCTATACTCTCTCAGGGCAGATCCCCAAACACACTGACCTGCACTCCTCTACTTGTTGTTTATTCATCCCTCGGTACTACTTAAGCTTCCTATAAAAAAAGCACTTTTCTAGTTATTATTATTATTATTATTATTACAAACACATATGTTTGGAATACACAATAGTTCAAGATCATGGCCACTTTAATAAAGCAGCTTTTAATGTAAAACTTTGCCTGGATGTAACTTCTACTAGCACCTGTACTGGATTTGCAATGCTGTGTTAGCACCAACATCAAGGCATCAATGCCACAACTCGAGCTTAGAGAATCAAACATTTTTTTATATATATATATATATATTTCAGTTTTACAGAAAATCGTCAGTAAATATTAAAGCATTTTACACTTCATGCAGAAGTTAATATAGCAGCCTGTTAGCTTTCAGTGTAGCTGTCGTATTAGTATGTGGAGATTTTTATACCATATGCATGCAACTTTTATACCAAACTTTAAAAGTCTTCCCAGCAAAGTTAAAGCCTAAAACGAAAGCTAAGATTAGCTCTGATGTTTTAGATGTTCAACTGCAATTAAATCTAATTTTAGGAAAATTAGTGTTGTAATTTAAAAAAAACCGTATGTATAGATTTGCTTATGTTAACCTTATCTGTGCGCACTTGTGCTATTTGTATATGTTGGAGTGGATGAGTTGAATGGCTGAAGATGGTATACAGCTCTGCCATCGGGTGGGGAAATTAATCAATAATCAATACTGTGTTTCTGAGAATTGATACAGCAGCACAAAATATTGGGATAATATTGTGATACTTAGTTGTATTGAAGTTTACAGACTTACACATACTCTAAAGTAATATATATATATATATATATATATATATATATATATATATATATATATATATATATATATATATATATATATACTTCCAATGTATGTCAGTGGAACCAGAATTTCTTCCAATGAATATACAATATAATATTACAATGTGTATATGTATATACATGTTTATTTTCTATTGGCTGAATGTAGTTTGAAAGAAATCCAGCAGTAGGTTTATTCCTATTCGAAACACTGGGGTATAAAAACAAGGCTGTTTACTGTCTACAGGTTGTGGGCCGACAGCGAAGCGTCAGCAAGTGTTTGTTAATTCCTTCCTCCGTTTGCTTACAGCAGGTCTTGTGTTTTCCTCCTTTCTGCTTCATTGATCCACTTTTGTTCTCCCCCAGCCCCTGTGGCCTTCCTCGTCTTTTAAACCCACCCGGCTGCCCGAACCCCCGGCCTGCTTTCTCCACATCTGCCTGTCGCTTCCTGTAGACTTAATCACCCCCTTTCATGCTAACGCCGGCTTTTGTTTTTTATTCATCCCTCCGTTTCTTGTCTCTACCTCCAGGGCGGTGAAGAGAGTGTTTGGCAACAACCGCTCGTTCATCCTCACCCGCTCTTCCTTCCCCGGGGTGGGCAAGTACTCCGGCCATTGGCTGGGAGACAACGCTGCCAACTGGAATGACATCAAGTGGGCCATCCCTGGGATGCTGGAGTTCAGCCTCTTTGGGGTCCCTTATGTAAGCATGAGACTTCTCTTACAGCAAGGGTCCGGCAAAGACACTCGTTTACCCAATTTCTCCTGCACGCAAAGTGCTGCTAATCAGCTCAGACATGTTTGTGTTCTGTTTATTCCTTAACAGCATGTTTTTACTCACGTTAAGGCGTAAGACACAGCCGAGTCACATTATTATGACCATGTCCTACTTTGGACTTCGCCGTAAGTGGCTGCGTTCTGGTCTGGGGAATGTTTTACCAGCATTCTTTGGATCCACACATCCATGTGGAAGACACTTTCAACCCATTTGGTTCTGAATCCATCCTTGCAGATCATGTACACCATACATGCTGATGGTCTTCTCTGGGGTGGATGGGATCTTCCAGCAAGACAATGCGACACGTCCCACAGCTAGAAATGTCCCACATTGGTTGGACGAACTAACCATGACTTCCAGATACTCTTGATACTCTTGATATTATGGATTGTAATAATAAAGTGAATAGACTGTGAATACTGAGCTCTAGGCCGCCCATGTACATCCCTACTGGTAATTGGCATATAGGCTTTCATGATTATGTACCCCCATATATGGTTTGCTGCCTACTCCATTGTTGCAGTACTGATGCTAACGTCAGTGGCAACAAGTTTTGTAGTTTAATAGTTTCTTATTTTGGAAATTATTACATTACATTAGATATACTAGAAATTAGAAATGTTCAAATTCACTCTTTTCCATCAATATATTGGCTAAAGCTGTCAGAGTATACTGGGGGATATTGAAAAAAGTATTCCAGACGCTCGCCATAAAGGACCAAACAGGTGAACCACTTTGCTACAGCGCCACCCTGAGGCACACCAGTGCTGCAGCTCTAGTTAGTTAAGAATACCCAAGTCCGAGTGTTGGGTGAAGAATAAGACTAACTGAAGAATGAGTTGATTTTGTATTTGAGCATCTGCTTTATCCTAGTAATCAGGGACCAGTCAGAATTTAGATCTTGAGACATTCACACGGTCCGTGAGATTGATTACTGGGGCCTGGACCCCCACGAACGCCCTATCATTTGCCCCTTGGCTTCCATTACTTGGTCGCTACGTTGCTCCAATACGAGTAGAAACTATGAGGCGAACTTTAGACCGTGTCTTGGCCGATGGAGCCCGTTTCGGGGTAAGTGGGAAGATTGTGAAAGTTAGATTCTTGGCCGAACGATCTCTTTAAAGCTTCCAGCATATGTACCAATTGGCTTTAGAGGCAAGCCAGAGCCGTGTCTCTGGTGAGGGGAGAAGCGGAGGTCGTCCAAATCAATGAATGCAAATGAAATGCTGTGCCAAAGCAACAGCAGGTCCCAGCCTAGCATCTCCTGGAGAGGCTTTCTCTCTCTCTCTCTCTCTCTCTCGCTCTCTCTCTCTTTCTCTCTCTCTCTCGCTGTCTCTCTCTCTTTCTTTCTCTCGCTCTCTCTCTCTCTCTCTTTCTCTCCCTCTCTCTCTCTCTCTCTCTCTCTCTCCAGCAGCCTTTCTCTTGGAGTTGACAGGGCTGCAAACTCTCCTGATACACAAGAAAGGGAATTTGAATTGATTCCTCAGCATTGAGCGGTCTGTTAAGGTTTTAAACCGAAAGACCACGCAAACGCAGACGCCCCCTCCCCCCCCCCGGCCCGGCTGAATTGATTGTCTGTATTCTGTTGTCTCCATAATGTGTTATCTACAGGCCTGCTGAGAAATATGGAGAGGGTTTCAGAAACAGCAAAGGGGCTAACTGCGCCTCCTGATTGGGCTGCTGTTTCATGGAATAGGAATTGAATGGGTGCTTGGCGGGCGGCGTCAATTGAATGACGGCAGAGCTCAAAGTGACGGTCACGTCAAACGGATGGATTATCGGGTGGATAATGTTAACAGTTCTTTGTAGTGCTCTGACTATTATTGTGCTAATCCATGTGGCTGGGGCAAGGGCGTAGATTTGCATATGGACGGTGGGGACACGTCCCTGTCAATATTTTGGGCTTAAAGAATTGTCCTTGGCATTTTCCCTGGGGAGGATGGGATCTTCCAGCAAGACAATGCCCAAGAAGAGCTGACCAAGACTTCCCAGTACTATCCTGGACCCCTAATTTCTCAGACTTGAACCCAATTGAGCATCTGTGAGACCACCTGGGTGGTGGTGTTGGCTGTATCCTCCTCCAAGCTCCCTCCAGCAGCTGTGGGATGGACCGTAGTCAGCATGATACCTCCAGATACCTGTGACCACCTACCAGGAACTTACTGAGTCTCCCAGTCCGTCTAGCTGCTGTCTGTGCTGCACACGGCGGTTATTCTGGATATTAGCTGGTGGTCATAATAATGTGACTCAACTGTAAATACTTATTTACAATTATAAGTGAACTTATAACATATACAGTCCTGTTAAAACATGAAATTACCATCAAATGTCACATGACCATTAGGCATAGGTTTGCATATGGACAGTAGGGACACATACCCATCAATATTTTGGGTTTAAAGAACTGTCCCTATGAATATTCGAGTGAACTGTTTAATCATGCTCGCATCTGATTGGCTGAAAAGATGGGGAAGCTCACCAGAGATGTCATGACATCCATAGACCTCAAACAGCTGTTAAATTGGCTATTTTATTGACTTTTAATGATCTATTATTTCGAGAATCGTAATTTGGGGTGATATCTGGTGAATCCAGTCAACATGCATGGATATTATCAGCGAAATCTTGCTATTGCAACATTTTAAGGTGGACCGAAAAGTTAGTATAAGAAGCTTGTCCAGTAAACAGTAGACTTAAAAAGTCATATATAGGCTAGCAATCAGATTATTAGCAGAAGCAAACATAACACATGCTTCAGTTTTTTGTTGTTGTTGTTGTTTTGGGGTCTGGGGGAGGGGTATTGTCTGTCTACCAACGTTGAGACCAAATCTCAATAGTGATACAGAGTTAGAGGGAAGCACTGGATGAGCATTTTAACAAATGTTTTCAATGGGGCTGATTTTCTCTTTAGAGAAGTAAATATGTTGCATTGTTTCGGTCTCACACTGTGTTTTCTTGTTTACGCAGATTGGTGCCGACATCTGTGGCTTCTTCGATGACGCAAGTGAGGAGCTGTGCAGGCGCTGGATGCAAGTTGGAGCTTTCTACCCCTTCAGCCGCAACCACAACGCTCAAGGCTACAAAGTATGAGCTGCCATCCATTGAAATGCCAATATTGTTATAATGCATAGCACTAATAAATACACACACATACACATGTTACAGCTGGGACATGATCATATATATAAATATACATATATCCAGACCATTGACACAAGTGCTGCTGTGTAGGGGACCCTGGCCTACTCACATATGCTACTGTTTGACATGTAGGTAGTAACAGAATTTTGATATCTTCATGAATTTGGCTTATTTTTGATCAAATATTTAGCTAGCGTCTGCAAAGTCGCTTCAGTTTTGGCCGGGAACCCTAACCCTAACCCTAACCCTAACCCTTGAAACAAGTGCCAGCTCAGATAGCTTTTCTGAAATTGTATGTTTGGAGAGTATCTAAACTGAAACTGCAGCATTGTTATGATAGTGGTTCAATCTATTGCTTGTTATTGGGTGAAAATACATGATTAGGATCAGGTTCTATTGATTTTCTGTCAACTTGGAATAATTCTGAGTGTAAAAAATTATATATATATATATATATATATATATATATATATATATATATATATATATATATATATATATATATATATATACACACTAACGCTCAAAAGTTTGGGATCACAGTGAAATGTTCTTGTTTTAATGGAGTATCTTCTTCACTAACACAACAATGAACTGACGGGTCTCTAAAGAAAGTTGTTTCTTTCTGGTCATTGTGAGTCGGTCAGCAAGCCATCAACTGCTGATCTTCAGATACTAAACTAACCTAGAATGTTGTTCCCTTTTATCACAATTGAGCAAGAGTGTCCTAACAACCAATTAGTCCAATAACATCCTTAACTTGGATTGGTGGTCGTACCAGGAGATTTAGACAGAGGACTGAGAATTACTGATAATAGAACTATATGCAAAATAAGCCTCTATACAAAAATAGACTTTAATACAAACATTTTTATTCTTTACAAATCATCTGATACACTTACATTCATTGTGAAATGAACAATATTGTTTGTGAATTGCATGAAATGAAATTCTAAAATGATCCTAAACTTTTGAGCGGTAGTGTATATATATATATATATATATATATATATATATATATATATATATATATATATATATATATATATATATCCAGACCATTGACACAAGTGCTGCTGCGTAGTGTATTTTTTCCCTTTTAAATCTTTTATATCTGCTGTAATCTAATCCGTAACAACCGCAGTGCTGGCTATTATAAGCTTGAGTACCTCTGAGGGCCACTATTGTCATAATTTGCAATGCCACAATGTGGATATTACTTCAGTCTTTGTCACAGAGTGTGTCCTCCTCTTCAAATGCTATTTGTCTGTGATTTATTCCCTCCTATCATAATTGTTAGATTAGAGAGAGAGAGAAAGAGAGAGAGAGAGAGAGAATACAATACGGGCTATGTATTTAACGGGGCAAATGAGGATGAATGGAAAATGATTTTCTCCGAGAAATTAGATGAATAAGACTTGACCTTTTAGAGAGCAAGTAATCAGTCGCCGCCTGTCTTCGGGCGGCCAGACCAAAGTGTCCTCCGTCGCCAAGAACATATCATCAGCATTCACGCGCCCAGGCCCACGTCGCTCTCCTCCTCCTCCACCGGGCCTTTAAAGCACGATAGCTGCTTAGTTATTATATTTATCTCCCAGTGAGCTCTAATCTTATTAGCCTGCTATACATCTTAAGGGCACAGTTATTGATTCCGGAGAAAGATTGTTGGTATTTAACCTCAAAATAAATATACCTTGCCTTCAGTCCTCCTTCAGAAGCTCCGCCCACCAAATTAAAGGACATGGCCAGGATGCACAACACTAGCAAGCTGCTGCAAGGCCATAAAACCCTGCAACCGTTGTGTATCATTTGTTTACCAATTACTATTAAAATAGTAACTAATAGGAACGAGAGTAACATATCTGTATGAAGCTTTTCAGTAATTTATCATGGACACATTAAATCTTTGATGGCCATCATTGCTGTTCTTCAAACACCAAAGGCTCCTTAGTAGTAGATGTTCAGCCCACCTGCTGAATGTGTCTGAGTGAGTGAGTAACAAACCAGTGGCATGAAGTGACAGACAGGCATATAGCACAGAGCAGATTCACAGTAGAAGTGAAAACTGAGGATGAGAAGACATACATTTGTGGAAGTCACCCACGTTCATGTCACAGATGAGATAACAAAACCAGGTGGTCTCTGAAGTTTGAGTCTTTGGTGTTTGCCCTAAAGCTTAGAGGTTAATGCAGTTCCCCAGCAGTGGAAGCTTATCGCCCGTTAAATGAAGTACGATTTGTTTACTAATTACTATTAAAATAGTTCAGTAACTAATAGGAACGAGAGTAACATATCTGTATGAAGCTTTTCAGTAATTTATTATGGACGCATTGAATCTTTGATGGCCATCATTGCCGTTCTTGAAACACCAAAGGCTTCTTAGTAGTAGATGTTCAGACTACCTGCTGAATGTGTCTGAGTGAGTGAGTAGCAAACCAGTTGCATGAAAGAGGTGATAACAGAGGATGAGAAGACATACATTTGTGGAAGTCACCCACATTCATGTCACAGATGAGATAACAAAACCAGGTGGTCTCTAAAGTTTGAGTCTTTGGTGTTTGCCGTGAAGCTTAGAGGTCAATGCAGTTCCCCAGCAGTGGAAGCTTATCGCCCATTGAATGGAGCTGATATGTAATCTAAAAACAAACTCTTTCTCTCTCCTCCTGCAGCCTCAGGATCCTGCAGCCTATGGCGCCGACTCTCTGCTGGTGCAAACCTCAAAACACTACCTGAATATCCGCTACACCCTGCTGCCCTACCTCTACACACTCTTCTACAAGGCTCACACCGGCGGAGAAACCGTGGTGCGACCCGTCATGCACGAGTGAGTAACGGCATATGCTATTTATCACTATACATGAAACTCTATATACGTGATAACGATGCTCCTGTGTGGAGGTATGATCCCCCACCTGAATATTAATAGGAGTCTCTTGATTATATCTGTATTTCAGCAGTACTTTGGTTTGTTGTGCCTCTATTAATACTAAAATTAATATTAAATGGTAATTCCTCAAATATATATATATATATATATATATATATATATATATATATATATATATATATATATATATATATATATATATATATATAATGAATCTACTGTATATATATAAATAATGAATATATATAATAATATCATATATTATAATATATCATATAATATAATAATAAAAAAAGGTCTGACCAATCAGTATCCAGATAGCCTTCTGGATACTCTCCGGTCACCAGCAGAGGAGAAGTTAGCTATTATTCCTCACATCAAAGCCACACGCTGTCCACCTCCATATAGACATCCATGCTTTTCTTCTGTTTCTCAGGTTTTTTTCGGACCAGGCTTCCTGGACGGTGGACCGCCAGTTCATGTGGGGCGCCCATCTGCTCATCACACCTGTGCTGGACGCTGTATGTAAACTCTCACACTCACTGATGTATAGACTCTCTATCTGTCTTACACACTCACACAGTCGTGGTCTCTCTGCTTGGCCACGCCGTCCTCCCTCTTGGGCGTGCGCTGGTGACCTCCACTGGGACGCGCCTACAGACGGCTGGAGATTTATTTATTTGATTTTCTCAGCCTCTCCGTTTTCCTCCCTGCTTTTCTTCTCTGTGTAATGAGAGCGCTGACCTCATTACAGGGAAATTAGGGCTGGAGATAGATTGCGGTCATGTTAAAATGGGTGATTAATTGCCAATTTAACATGGCCTCTCGCATGTTACGAAAAAAGGGGGAGAGAAAGTGAGGAGGAGACGATTCCCAGTCAAAGCGGACGGTTGGGAAAGATGAAAGGAGATGACAGTCAGTGGGAGAAGATAAGAGGAGCTTTATTGTTCTGCTATCTATATACAGGCGTGCAGTGGAATGCTGCTGAGCACGATATCCTCTATATCCATACAGCAGCGCTGACGTCTCACACTATTGATTTTCAGTGAAAGTGATGAACAACAACAATGCATGTTGTGTTTGTGGATGCTTTGGCTTGTTTTCCAGAGTTTTTATGTTATATGCATGTTGCGATGGTAGGTTATTGCTTGTGTGCGACCCATACTGACCACATGACCCACAAGACCACGTGGTACAGTATATTTAATAACATACAATAATCAGTCAACCTTTATTTTATCTCGGAAATACATTGAGGGGTGACCCTCATTTGTAATGCAGCCGAGCAAAACGAACAGAAATAATAATAATAAATAAAATACAAATAACAAAACATTTCATATAGTTGAATAAAATATAAATGTAATTTTTTTTAGAAAAAATGTATAAAAGAATATAAAATAAACATAAAATACATAAAAATAAACAAATAAGATAAAAATTTAAATACTAATAGAAAGATATAGAAACATAAACTCATTTAAAACAATCACAATAGAAAAAAATTTAATAAAAGAATATAAAATAAACATATAATACATAAAAATAAACAAATACGAAATTTTTTTAAATCCTAATAGAAAGACAAACTCATTTAAAACAATTACAGTGGAATTAAACTAGACCACATGGTACAATATATTAAATAACATACAATAACTACACAATACATACAGTAAGTACACACAGTGGAATTAAACTAGACCAAATGGTACAATATATTAAATAACATACAATAACTACACAATACATACAGTAAGTACACACAGTGGAATTAAACTAGACCAAATGGTACAATATATTAAATAAGATACAATAACTACACAATACATACAGTAAGTACACACAGTGGAATTAAACTAGACCAAATGGTACAATATATTAAATAAGATACAATAACTACACAATACATACAGTAAGTACACACAGTGGAATTAAACTAGAC
>CM038711.1:45518058-45535558 GCA_021613375.1 Megaleporinus macrocephalus
ACACCCTTTTATTTCAAACTGAAGTACCTGAATACCCCAGCAAGTAATGGGTGAGGGGTCCTATCTATGAAGCTGTCCTGAACATGTTGTTCAATGTGGTTGTTGTTTCAACTTTCTGTGTTAATAATGTTTGAACCACAAGAGATATTACAAATCTGATTGAATCAATTTCTGAGACAGTTCTGATCTTCTTTGATCTGCTACACGACCACCTTCCTATTGGAAAAACTCGCCTTGATCCAATATGGTGGCTTTCAAGATGCAGCCATGTTCGAGATATAGCCTAAAAGATAGCCCCCTCACCTGTTACTTGCTGGGGTATTCAGATACGTCATTTTCCCTTTCTGAAATAAAAGGGTGTCCTGACACTTTTGACTCACACTGTATGTCACTGTCCAAAGAAAAACTTGTCTATCCATTTTTGTTGAATTTCATTTTTCATTAGAAAACATTGGAAATAATTCTGGTTCCATTGACTTACATTGAAAGAACTCTTTACTGTGAAGTTGCCAATTTGGATATGCATGGTTTTCTATTTACAGTGACAGTATATGTGTATTTAAATGAATATAATAATTATAATTAAATGTATAACTGTTATTACTGTGATATATCTTTGTATGATGGGCTGTAGAGAGACAAGGCCCACCGTGTCTGTACATTGAGCTGCTCAGTACTCGGTGCGCAGCGTTTTACGTTGCTGTATTTGACAGAGCTGTTTGTAGCGGCTGGGTTTTAGGTGAGTCAGCTTAACTGGCCGAAAACTCAAAACTTGAGCTCCTCGTTAGCGTTAGCCGTGTTAGCCTAACTCTGGAGTTCCAATCACTTCCATGTCCACAGGTGTATAAAACCAGCACCTAGTCCTACAGACTGCTTCTACACACATTAGTAAAGAATGGGTCGCTCTCAGAAGCTCAATGAACTCCAGCATGGTACCGTGATAGGACGCCACCTGTGGAACAAGTCCAGTGGTGAAGTTTCCTCACTACTAAATATTCCACAGTGGACTGTCAGATCCCCTTCCTAATCCAACGTGACTGCCCACAAAGCAGCTCCATAAAGACATGGAGGAGCGAGTTTGGTGTGACTGGCCTGCACAGAGTCCTGACCTCAACCTGATAGAACATCTCTGGGATGAGACTGTGAGCCAGACCTTCTCGTCCAACATCAGTGTCTGACCTCACTAATGGTCTTCTGGAAGAACGCTCAAACATTCCCATAAACACTCTCCTAAACCGTGTGGAGAGCCTTCCTAGAAGAGCTGAAGCTGTTATAGCTGCAAAGGTTGGGTTGACATCGTATTAAACCCTATGGATTAAGAATGGGACGTTACTCATTCACCAAGTTCATATGCGAGTGGTAGCATATCTCTGGCTGCAGTCTCACAGCTAGTGGGACCTTTGAGATGCTTTTGACTTTGCCTGAAGTCATATTGCATTGAGATGCTTCCAGAACACCTGATTAATCATAAAGGTGTAACAGAACGTTCACAAGCTAGCACTAAGCACTGCCTCCCGTATGTAGCAGACTGGAGGTGGAGGACAGCTACATGGCGTGTTGATTACTTACGCCTATCAGGTGCCGCTCTCATTGTTGTGGTACAAAGAGACGTCAGCCTGTAATTGCTTCTCGAGTTTCAGATTTACGAGTTTTCTCCGTTAATTAGCGCGCGGATGACGCTTGAGTGTTTTCCTCGCGTTAGAGGTTTAATATAACAAACGTGTTACGCTGAGATGGATGAGACTCGCCGGCCGAGCTATTCATAACACGTCATAACAAGAACCTTTCAGGAAGTGCTGTCAAAGGAAGTGTCACAATATAAAGTGCTGTCAGCGTACACTGCCTGGCCACTTTATTGGAAACCCCTTTTTTGTGGCTCCAACTTCAGGGAGCCTGTTGATGCACAGTTTGTGTTAGCCATCTTGTGGCCACTCACTAGCAGTCAGGTTCAGTAGCATCACAACATTGAGTGCTGTCAGTGAACACCTCTTGGCCAATTTATTGGAAACCCCTTCAGTTTCAGAAGCATCACAACATAAAGTGCTGTCAGCGTACACAGCCTGGCCACTTTTTTGGAAACCCCTTCTTTATAGCTCCAACTTAAGGAAGCCGTAAGGGTGTCTTAGTCGTCCTGTGGCCACTCACTAGTGGTCAGTTTCAGAAGGGTCACAACATAAAGTGCTGTCAGCGTGCACTGCCTGGCCTCTTTATTGGAAACCCCTTCAGTTTGAAAAGTGTCACAACATAAAGTGCTGTCCATGAACACTGTATGGCCACTTTATTGGAAACCTTTTTTGTGGCTCCAACTTGAGGGAGCCTGTTGAGGCACTGTAGCCATCTTGTGGCCACTAACTAGCGGTCAGTTTCAGAAGCATTACAACATAAAGTGCTGTCAGTAAACACTGCCTGGCCACTTTATTGGAAACCCCTTCTTTGTAGCTCCATCTTAAGGGAGCCTGTTGACCCACAGATTGTGTTAGCCATCCTGTGGCCACTCACTAGGGGTCAGTTTCAGAAGTGTCACAACAAGTGCTGTTAGTTTATACTACCTGGCCACTTTATTGGAAACCCCTTCTTTTTAGCTCCAACTTAAGGGAACCTTAAGGGAGTCTTAGCCGTCCTGTGGTCACTCACTAGTGATCAGTTTATGAAGTGTCACAACATAAAGTGCTGTAAGTGAACACTGCCTGGCCACTATATTGGAAACCCCTTCAGTTTCAGAAGCGTCACAACATAAAGTGCTGTCAGTGTACACTGCCTGGCCACTTTGTTGGAAACCCCTTCTTTGTAGCTCCAACTTAAGGGAGCCTTAAGGGAGTCTTAGCCATCCTGTGGCCACTTTATTGGAAACCCCTTGAGGGAGCCCGTTGATGCACAGATTGTGTTAGCCATGTGTTAGTATATACTTCCTGGCCACTTTATTGGAAACCCAGTTATTGGAAACTCAGTTTCTGACCACAGGGCCTCTCTTGGGTGGGTATTTTGGGAGGCTTGAACTGGTTCCATTGCTGAGAGTGATCCCGAATGATGACCAACGTTGATGGTGGACGGGGTGAACTGTCTCCTCACAGTAAGATGATCTGGGTGGGATTCCCGGTCCGGGTGGTCCTGTGTGAAGTGTGTATGTTCTCTCCGTGTTTGAGTGGGTTCCTCCGGGTACTCCGGTTTCCTCCCACAAACACATGCATGTTAGGATCCTCACTCTAAATTGAACATCGGTGGGAGTATGTGTTGGCCATGTGATGGACTGGTGACCTGTCCATGGTGAACCCCACCTTCGCCTGATCATGTTGGGATTGGCTCCAGCCCCTCTGTGACCCTGACTAGCGGGATAAAGCAGAAGATAATGGATGGATGGATGGATTTGATGGGGGTTTCATATGTAGTGGATTAGCTCCAGTGCTGATTATCTTATAGCCCAGTCTTCAAGTCTTTCCAATGCAGAGTGTTTATGTTTCTTCTCTTCTTGTTGTTTTTTTTTCCTCTCTGTGACTCTATCTTTGCGTCAGCAGCTCATTCATATTCCCCAGCTCGAGCGCGGCCACACAGCCTGAATTCTGATTCGGCATTCGGGGCCACTCGAGCAAGAGCATTCCGGATCTATCCCGGGAGATTATTCCCAGCGCCTCTGATTAGGATTCCTCATGTGCGGTTTTAGTCCAGTTGGCAATTTTCATTTGTGCGGCGGAGGTTATGCATGCACACGCACATGCAGGACCGCCCACCTGCCGCAGCCGCAGCCTCTGACACCTTATGTAGAATCCGATCTCTGTCTGAACTTCAAAGGCTCTGCTTTTAGCCCTTGTCTTATTGGGTTCCTGGTGGAAGTTGAGAAGGAGCGAGTGCGAGTGATGATGATGAAAGTGTGTGTGTTCCCGCAGCCGCCGCTCTCCCATGGGCCTGATCATCGCGCTCGATGACAACAGCCAAGCGTCGGGCGAGCTATTCTGGGACGACGGAGATTCTCGAGGTATGCTGGTGGATTCGCTGCTAATTAAAAAGTTGTGTTATTTTGTCTTCTCCAAGACGGAAAGTTCACGCCGCCGTCTCGGCCCGTGTGTGTTTTCTGGTTCACGAATCATTTTTAGCCAAATAAAACGATTCGGCTTCGGAGCCAAAACAAGAGAGAGTCAGTTCTAACGAGCCCGAGTAACAAAATACTCCTCAGTCGGCGCGAGAGAAAGTTTCTTACTCTGAGACTGAGGTTAGTGTTAGGAGTATGTGTTTGTAATACATGTATATAATAGAGTCACATATACAAAAGCACATGTGAAACACATTGGCTGTGTCTCAAATCCTACTGAGCTCCTACATAGGTAGCATTGACATCATAGTATGCGCTCCAGACATGTAGACTGTCCCAATTCTTACATACCTTAAACATGCTGCTACTGAGGAACCTTATTTAGACCTGATTTTAAAGAAGCATTAAACTTCCTCAGCCGCTAAGACAATCCCATGATGCACCGCAGGCTAATCTAGGAGCAGTGAAGTGGTTTTAAAATGTGATTATTTTGATTCTCTGGAGTTTTAATGTGTTTCTGGTCATATAATCACACAAAACAGTATTTTATTATCAACTCTGTAACGAGTCCTTCACCATTTACACTTTTATACTCCAGACATTAGCATTTATGCTAGCAGATTTTTAAGGTGCTATTGTTTTGGATGCTGGCCGGTAGCTTAGCAACCAGCTAAACCACCGGTGGCGTGCTGCAGTGGGCGGGAACAAGCCGTGACGCAGTCTCTCTCTAACTAGAGCGTCTCAGTAATCTGTTTTATGAGGAGAGATGAGGAGAGAACGCTGCTACTTACACACTCACTACCTAGACAGCCTACTTACACACTCACTACCTAGACAGCCTACTTACACACTCACTACCTAGACAGCCTACTTACACACTCACTGGGGTTTGAGACGGACCCATCGTCACTGTCCACAGAAAAACATGTATCCCAAAGTCCATTCAAACACGACAGCTGCCGTTTACACTGGTTTCCTGATGAAAATAGCTTGAGGAAAAATTCTGGTTCCATTGACTTCCATGGAAATAAGGACAGTTTAGGAAGTTACCAAATACTTGTTTTTGATTGGACAGCGAAGATATTATTGTTACAAGTAGTCAAGGTAGGGAATACAAGGACCACCTACTTCACCTCTTGGACCCTTTGAAAGTCTCAAAATCAAAATATCATTTATAAAACATTTTATATATACTCCATTTATGTAATGATATTTATTTTCTACACCAATTAAATCATCAGCTGCTGTTTACATTGTCTGAAAGTTTCTTGATGAAGGGACCAATAGAAATGTTCCACAATAGCTTGGAAAGAATTCTGGTTCCATTGACTTACATTGAAAGTAAAGTCAGTTTTTGTCCTCTCCTGTAAAGTTTCATTTGGGAGATGCTTGTTTTTTATTGGACAGTGATGATTTATTGTTACAAGTAGTCAAGGCAGGGAAAAATGTGGGAACCCCTGCTTCACCTCTTGGACCCCCTGAACGTCTCAAAATCCAAATCTTTTCACATTAAGTTACATTGAAAACAACGTTACTGCAAAGTTACCTGATTTTTTGGACCCTTGAACTTGTTTTCTTTATATATATATATATATATATATATATATATATATATATATATATATATATATCGTCGCTGTCCAAAGAAACACATGTATCTCTGTTTTTATCTCTGTCATTTTTACTTTTCTTCATTGTAAAGCAGCAGCTGCCCTTTACATGATGAATGGACCAATAGAAATCCTCCATAAACAAAAATCCATCTTCCATTGACTTAAATAAAGACAGCTTTCATCCTCTTCTATAAAGTTGGCATTTGGGAGAGCACTTGTTTTTTATTGGACAGTGACGATATAATAGTTACATGTAGTCAAAGTGTGGAACAAAGCGGGTCCTGGAAAGATGTGGGACCCCCTAATTTCCTAATTGGACCCCCTGAATGTCTCAAAATCCAAATCAAGTTACATCGAAAGTAATGCCCCAGTTACAATGTTGGAGACTTTTTGGACCTTTGGACTTGTTTATAGATCTGCTCTTTCTAATAATAATGGACTATGTCACAGTTACAGTCCTGCACTTTCAGTGATAGTGATATAAACCCTATACATTCATTTATAATAAAAATAATAATTTTCATAGATGGTATATAACACTGTTAACACCACATTACTTGTTTACAATCTAAAATATTACCAAACTAGACAAGCATGTTCATTTTACTCCCAACTGGAGAGCAAATCTTATGCCTTCCTATGTTTCATTTTCTTAATAATAATAACAATAATAATATTAATGATAATAATAATCTTTTCAACTGAAGTTCATATGAGTGCACATATGTGTAGTTATTTAGTTTCTGAGGTCAAACTTCAATAGAGCTAAATCATTTGTGGCACTTATCCTAATGAGAAGTCATATTCAGTCATATTCAGTAATGCTAGTTTAATGGCCCCAGCCTGGCACTTACACATACAGTATATAATACCTGCCCTGCATATTATTATTATTATTATTATTATTATTATTATTATTATTATATACAGGTACTTACATATAGGTACACCAGAGAAGGTGAGTGGGTGGCACATGTGTTTGCATGCACAAAACCTCTTTAATGGGTCCTGTATCAGCGTAATTGCTGTATAAATGCCACCTGAGTGGTTGTTATCAGTGGAAGTGAGCATTTCTTTATCGTTAAACAGCACAAGCAGGTCCAAAGGTGTCCAGCGTTCACACTGATTCAGCAGTTTCACTCCAGAGAACACGAGGTTCACTCTTAAAACCAGACTGAACTGGTCAAATATGAGGGACGTTTATAGAGATACCCTCCATCAGACTACAGTATATTCTCCTGAGCAGTAACGTTTCTATGTTAATCTAGATCACCAATAATTTGGTGATTTTTATTTTTCTACATCATTTGAATGCAACAGATGCCATTTACATCATGTGTGAATTTCATGATGAATGGACCAATAGAAATGCTTCCAAATGACTTGGAAAGATTTCTGGTTCCCTTGAAAGTAAGGGCGGTTTTTGGCCTTATATATATATATATATATATATATATATATATATATATATATATATATATATATATATATATATATATATATATATTCTGGTGAGGAGAGTGGGTTAAAGCTACAAAGTAAAGACTATTTTATATTATTTTATTATTAAAATATTATTTTATTTTTATTTTATATTTATTTCTATATATTATGTATTAATTCTATATAATTATATAAAAATGCAGTTGCCTTGTGATGTTCTGGCATCTGAACTTACTTGCTCTCTCTCTCTCCCTCTTCTCTCTCTCTCTCTCTTTTATAGACACCATCTCCTCTGGATCCTACATCCTTTACAAGTTCTCTGCGGACCGTGTAAGTCCACTGCCTGGTCCTATTTTTGATCATCCATGATCTGCATCCACATCAAATAGCATTCGTACCCTCTCCATCAAAGCGGCCGGCGCTCCGGCCTCTTCCGTTCATCTCCTCACGTCGTCCGATTCCAGTCACTCGCCACACTCGGCCTGCTTTAAAGCCAGAGTAGCTGATTTAGCACCTCAGACTTCAAAAGCGGGAAGAGGGGATCGCTTGTTGAGCTGATGTATTATTTATTTTCTGTGCACTAGTAATGCAGATGTGCACGCTGATGTAAACGATCCACTAGAAGGAGTTTTAGATCTTTGCTTGATCATTTAAAGTCAGGACGCAGTTGAAGGCCTGTGTTTTTTTTTTTTTTTTAGGGAGTGCTGACCATGCAGGTCCAACACAACGGCTACACTGACCCCAGTAACCTGGTGTTTGAGAACATCACTGTCCTGGGAGTGAGCGCCCCCCCGACCAACGTGTACATCATTGAGGGTAGCGCGACCGAGACTGTCCCTGCAACTAACTTTCAGTACGACTCCGTGAAGAAGGTAAGCGTGCTGCTCTGAGGGACTCAAATACGATCCAGCGTTTAGATAGATTTAGTGTTTGGCCAGGTGTTTCCTCAGGTGAGATATCTTTGGCCAGGTGTTGGTATAGTATAGTAAGTTACTCTGCTGCTCTCCATGCTGTAGACTAGGGTTCTGTTCCTCACCTGGGTGCCTACCTTACACTATACCAATAAGACTCCTAACACTACCTTCACCTACCTGTGTACAGGTAAACTGTAATACTAGTTCCTCAGGTTAGAGGTGTTTGGCCAGGTGTTTCCTCGGGTTAGATGTGTTTAACCAGGTGTTTCCTCTGGTAAGATATGTTTGACCAGGTGTTTCCTCAGGTAAGGTATGTTTGACCAGGTGTTTCCTCAGGTTAGATGAGTTTAACCAGGTGTTTCCTCAGGTTACATGTATTCAACCAGGTGTTTCCTCGGGTTACATGTATTCAACCAGGTGTTTCCTCAGGTTAGATGTGTTTGACCAGGTGTTTCCTCAGGTTACATGTATTCAACCAGGTGTTTCCTCGGGTTAGATGTGTTTGACCAGGTGTTTCCTCGGGTTACATGAATTCAACCAGGTGTTTCCTCGGGTTAGATGTGTTTGACCAGGTGTTTCCTCAGGTTAGATGTGTTTGAACAGGTGTTTCCTCAGGTTACATGTATTCAACCAGGTGTTTCCTCAGGTCAGATACGTTTGACCAGGTGTTTCCTCAAGGTAGATGTGTTTGTACAGGCTATATGTTTCCTCTGGCTATATATATATAGATTTATAGATTATATATAGAGATATTTAGATCTATATACAACTGTATAGCACAGTCACTGAAAGCTCTTGTATTTAATGTCTAGAAATTGACCGAACAGAGAAAATAATATTGAACAGTACTGAACACTGATGTGTGTCTGTAACTTATAGGCACATATAGGCCTGTTTCTAATTCAGTGGATGATGTAATAGACTCTCAGCAGCTCAAAGACCTGAATGGTATAATACCACACTATAGCCGAGCATTGAGGAGGAAGTGATTCAGATTGGAAGTCAATAGAAACACAATAGTGAAATGGTGGATGACCTTGTCTTTCAGAGAGGGAAACGCAGTCTGGTGGACTGTCCCTGCGACAGTGTGACGATTTTTAGTGTCAAGATTTCTGCAATGCATACACACACACACACACACACACACAAACACACACACACACACAAACACACACACACACACACATACACACAGTCACCAGAATACAATGATGAAAGACGAGTGTCAGTCCGCTCCCGGAGCTCAAGGTCCCTGTGCAGCAGTAGAACGTCTCAGCGATTCAGCGCTTTGGACTCGTGTGTCCTATTAATTATTTTCTATCATATGCAATACGGAGCAAAAGTCTTAGACCCCCCAGGACGCTGTTTAAAGGGGACATCATATTCCTTCATTTCAAGGTGTTCTGGGCTCGTAATGGAACCTCCTTCTCTCTGACCAATCAGCGCTGATCAGCTCTGAATCTTTAAATGATAACGTTCTGCTGCTCCCAGCACCCTTCAGCACACGGCACGCTGCTCCCCCCGCCAAGCACTGTCCCCCCGCCTGCTCCCCCCGCCAAGTCCATCCTACAGACATTCAACTAGCAAGAACTGTCAAGTGTTAAAAGGCAAGAACTATCTAGAACACTACATCTCTATTAATATATTACCATAGCTGTTAGGGTTAGCTAGTGCTAAAAGGCAAGAGCTATCTAGAACACTACATCTCTATTAATATATTACCATAGCTGTTAGGGTTAGCTAGTGCTAAAAGGCAAGAGCTATCTAGAACACTACATCTCTATTAATATATTACCATAGCTGTTAGGGTTAGCTAGTGCTAAAAGGCAAGAGCTATCTAGAACACTACATCTCTATTAATATATTACCATAGCTGTTAGGGTTAGCTAGTGCTAAAAGGCAAGAGCTATCTAGAACACTACATCTCTGGTTAATATATTATTAGGGTTAGGTTTAGCTAGAGCTAAAACGGCAAGAGAGCTATCTAGAACATTGCATCTCAATTAAAATATATCATTAGCTGTAAGGGTTAGCTAGAATCTAGAACTTTACTGTCTATATCATATATATATATATAAAATGTGTATGTGTGTATGACTGTTACCACCCCCACACACACATACTCAGCAGAGTACAGTGATGAAGGACGTGTGTCCCCTGGTTCTCCACTCAGGGTCTTTGTGGAACAGCAGTGTGCTACTCTGTCTCGGGGCCACACATGCTAACATCTGTGTCCTGCTCAGATTTACGACGTAGAGAAGAGACTTAAACACACCAGTGTTTACCCCATATGTCATCCGCCTCCCTTAACTACCTCGTCCGGTGTCCCTGCTCTCTCGGGGGCGGCGGCCTGGCGGGCGTAAATCTCCCAGATTGCTCTTCTGTGCGGCACCAAACAGGTTATTACAACCTTGACTTGGCCACAATAGCGGAACCCTATGGGTGTAATACAGAACCCTTTTCAGAAAGGCTCTATTTAGATCTACAGGACATTCGCCATCAGTCTGAGGACTCTTTACATGATGCACTCTTTAACTGTTTGCAGAGGGTCCTTTGATGGTTCTACATAGAACAGTTCGTGAAGAATGTTAGTGTGTAAAACAAAAAAGATACGTTTTGATTTCTCGTCGCTGTCCAAAGAAAAATGAATCTCCGAAATAGCAGCTTTACACGAGAGAACAAAAACTGTCTCCACTTTCAATGCAAGTCAATGGAACTGGATTTTTTTCCCAACCATTTTAGAGCATTTCTATTGGTCCATTCATCATAACATGTTCACACAATGTGAGCAGCAGCTGCTACAATATGTAGCTGGATTAGCAAGAACAAGACAAAGTGCTTCAGATGTGATGTGCTCTATGTTTGCCGTGCAGAATTCACTCACTCGTTCGTCTTTGGCAGGTCCTGTATATAAGGGAATTGAAGCTGGAGCTGGGAAAAAGCTACACAGTCTCCTGGAACATGGTCATCTCAGACTTCCAGCGCTTCGACTGCTACCCAGAGGAGAACGGCAACGAGGCTAAATGCACGTCCCGCGGCTGCATCTGGCAGGTGAGTGCCAAACAGACTCACTGTACGATGTGGAGTGGCATAGTTTCATAATGAGACGTTTAAATTTTCTGTTTGTTTTAATATCAAGCAATGGCCAAAACTAAAAAAAGTCATGTGTGTGTATATATAAACGCATATTATTGGTAATATGTTTTTTGGTATGTTTTTTGGATAGGAATGATATATATGTAATCCTACATAACAAATATGCATGTTTTTCTTTAGATAGTATGCAAATATAGGAATTAGAGAAAAATTGCTATATATAGATATATATTCACACATTCTTTACTTTCTTTATTTCTTTCCAGCCCAGTAACGTCGATGGTGTGCCCTGGTGTTACTATCCCCAAGACTACGGCTACGTAGCTCAGGCCGTGACCGACACTCCAACCGGTTGGAGTTTTGACATCGTCCGCAATGCTAAGTACCCAATGCAGCGTTCAGTATCCAGAGACATAAACACACTGCGAGTGGAGATCACGTACCTCAGCACTCACTCTCTACGCTTTAAGGTACAGTATTACTCATATATACATATATAGCAGTGGTCACCAGGACCTGTTAATAAGATAGATAGATAGATAGATAGATAGATAGATAGATAGATAGATAGATAGATAGATAGATAGATAGATAGATAGATAGATAGATAGATAGACAACCTTGTCTTATAAAAGATAAGTAAAGGTAAGTAAATTTACACGAAAAATAAAGATAGAATATAAAATAAATAGAATATAGTATATACAAAATAGAAATAGAGAATGTCTCAGTGTAAACAGTGTAGACTTTGGTACACATTAAAAAATTTACTGTAAATTAACAGTAGAATACCGGCAGCAGAGATGTCAGTATTTTACTGTTATTTTACAGAGCATCTACCGTAATTTAGTTTAGCAGTATTGTACTGTAAATTAAATTACAGTATAAAATAACTGAGTATTTATGGTACTAATAAACTAGCCAGCCAGCTAGCTAGCTAACTAGCTAACACTGCTCAAGCTACAGTTTCTTTGCTAAATTTAGTGTCTATATGAAACAGACCTAACTAACAACATCTTATATTTTAAAAGTTTAATAATTATACTGACTAAACCACATCACTGTAAACTTTAGGAGACCTGACGTTAACAGATACCTTTATCTTGAGTTTCACGACGACCACCGCAGCTGCAGTACAAACGTATCAGTTGTAAATACAGCAGCTCGTGTCTCCTCGTCTAAGAACTGATTTAGATTATCTTTCTTTATTTTAATAATGAACACAATACAAGCTGCCCGGCACTTCCTGCACTGACTGAATGAACTGAAAGAGTCTTAACTCAGCTGAGCCCAATAGGCTGGCCCCGCCCACTAAATATATATTATCAGTTAAATGAGTAGAAGCAGTTTGGACAGTTAATAAAAAAGAGTTATCATTAAAAATAAACATTAGTCTGTAATCACCAGTATGAGTTTGATGGATAGTGACTGGACTGTAAAGGGATGATGGTGTTTATATTAAAAGATTAACAGAAAATACTGTATTAGCTGATAAATTACTGATTGCATTACTGTTAATTTACATACGCTGTGTGATTATTTGACAGTATTTTACAATTATTATAAAAACCGTAACATACTGTTGTATATCCACAGTACATTTACACCAATTTATTACAGTGTAGTGTAAATATACAATAAAAAGCAGCAGCACTGTTTACATGCATAGACTGTATACGTGGTATAGTGTATAGTGTAATATTCAAAATTCAAGATTCGAGAGTTTTATTGTCATATGCACAGCAAAAACAGACTGTTACAAAATATATAAAGTCTAATAATATATAGTAAGTTAAATTAAAGTTATTTTTTTTATTAAAAAGAAAATAATAATAATAATAATAATAACAATATGATCATTATTATATATAGCTAGCAGTATATATAACATAAAGTTATAAAGATAAATCTGTGAAATAAATGTATAATATGATACAGTCTGATAACTCATGACTGATATAGGGGTCCGGAGTATATCAGTGATTGTACTAGCTGGAGATACGAACTCTGACTGAACACAAAGCTCTTTTGTTAGTCGCTCTGGGTTAAGAGCGTCTGCTAAATACTGTAAATGTAAATATAATGAGAAATATTGGATTTCGTCACCATCCAAAGAAATAAAAACATCTCCAAAAACTCAACTTTACAGGAGAGGCCAAAAACCGTTTTCACTTTCAATGTAAGTCAATGGAACCAGAATTCCGTCCAAGCTTTTTTGGAGCATTTTTATTAGACCATTCATCATGAAACTTTCAAACAATGTAAACAGTAGCTGTCGCGTTCAAATGATGTAGGAAAAAAAATAATAAAAAAAAAATAAAATAAATAATAATAATAATAATAATAATAATAATAATTACACCCATTGCAACAAAACCACCTTCCATGTATTTGAATTCTTGTTTTATAGCATAGTTTTATATTTAGATGAAGATCCAACAACAGACAACTACAATAATAATAATAATAATAATAATAATAATAATAATAATAATAATAATAATAATAAGGAATAGAAGAATATCTGCATTTTAGCAACAGACAGGTTTGTGTGTAGACGAAGATCCTACAGTGGTTTGTGTTGTGACCCCTCCAGATCTATGACCCGGTCAATAAACGTTATGAGGTACCTGTGCCCCTCACGCTACCCTCCACCCCCAGCACTGAGGCGGACAAGAGGATGTATGAGGTTAAGGTCACTCAGCAGCCGTTTGGTATCCAGGTGGTCAGGAAGAGCACAGGAACCGTCATGTGAGTGACCGTCAGGTTTTTACCTGTGTTGAAGAACACTGCGATGGAGGGGACATTATTCTACTGTCCTCTAGGAAACTGCAGCTCTGTCACTGTGTCTGTCTCTTCTCGTAGATGGGACTCGTCGCTTCCTGGCTTCACCTTCTCGGACATGTTCATTCAGATCTCCACGCGTCTCCCCTCGCAGTACATCTATGGCTTCGGCGAGACCGAGCACACCAGCTTCAAACACGACCTCAACTGGCACACGTGGGGGATGTTCAGCAAAGACCAGCCTCCTGGGGTGAGTGGTGGACACGGTCACTGAGCAGTGGAGAGGCAGTATGAGTGTTTATTGAGAGTGTTTATGGACTAATATCTCCTATTCTAGTGTATATGAGTGTTTATTGAAAGTGTTTATAGACTAATATCTCCTATTCTAGTGTATATGAGTGTTTATTGAAAGTGTTTATGGACTAATATCTCCTATTCTAGTGTATACAAGTGTTTATTGAGGCTGTTTATGGACTAATATCTCCTATTCTAGTGTATATGAGTGTTTATTGAAAGTGTTTATGGACTAATATCTCCTATTCTAGTGTATACAAGTGTTTATTGAGGCTGTTTATGGACTAATATCTCCTATTCTAGTGTATATGAGTGTTTATTGAAAGTGTTTATGGACTAATATCTCCTATTCTAGTGTATACAAGTGTTTATTCAGGGTGTTTATGGACTAATATCTCCTATTCTAGTGTACACGAGTGTTTATTGAGAGTGTTTATAGACTAATATATCCTATTCTAGTGTATATGAGTGTTTATTGAGAGTGTTTATAGACTAATATCTCCTATTCTAGTGTATATGAGTGTTTATTGAGAATGTTTATAGACTAATATATCCTATTCTAGTGTATATGAGTGTTTATTGAGAATGTTTATAGACTAATATATCCTATTCTAGTGTATATGAGTGTTTATTGAGAGTGTTTATAGACTAATATCTCCTATTCTAGTGTATATGAGTGTTTATTGAGAGTGTTTATAGACTAATATCTCCTATTCTAGTGTATAGGAGTGTTTATTGAGAGTGTTTATAGACTAATATCTCCTATTCTAGTGTATAGGAGTGTGAGCTGATAATGAGGTGGTGTGTCGACTAGTATATAGTATAGTGTTATTATCGCGGTCTAGTAATGCAGCTGTTTGGTGGTGCAGTATTTCTACCTTAAGCTCTTATATGCCACATCGTGACAACAACATCTGTCAGCACTGTTTGTCGCAGCTGGTCAGGATGTCATCAAGAAAATAAGACTCAAGTATCTGGTCCAGTTTGTGGCTCAGTTTCAGCAGATCACTTTCTAGAAAAGAGACTGATAGATAAAGAATGATAGAGCCGGTGCTCTCTGCACCACCTGAGTGAAATCCCGTACCCGGCGAGTTTGACACTTTTTGATGTCTACGGGGGAAATTTTTCTAACGAGGCAGATGGAAGAAACCACATGCGGCTTTCACTTGAGAGACTAAGCTCGGCCTTCTGGTGTGAATCTGTAGTAAAATCACTCTCACTCACTCACTCACTCACTCACTCACTCACTCACTCACTCACTCAGTTTATAGTTCTGTATAAGATCAGGCGAGATTTCTCCACTGCTGGATCCTGCATATATACAAAAACAGGAGTCTGTATGGTCTCCCAGTGTCTGTGTAGAGTTTGTATAGTCTCCCAGTGTCTGTGTAGAGTTTGTATAGTCTCCCAGTGTCTGTGTGGAGTGTGTATAGTCTCCCAGTGTCTGTGTGGAGTGTGTTTGGTCTCCCAGTGTCTGTGTAGAGTTTGTATAGTCTCCCAGTGTCTGTGTGGAGTGTGTTTGGTCTCCCAGTGTCTGTGTAGAGTTTGTATAGTCTCCCAGTGTCTGTGTGGAGTGTGTTTGGTCTCCCAGTGTCTGTGTGGAGTCTGTATGGTCTCCCAGTGTCTGTGTGGAGTGTGTATGGTCTCCCAGTGTCTGTGTGGAGTGTGTTTGGTCTCCCAGTGTCTGTGTAGAGTTTGTATAGTCTCCCAGTGTCTGTGTAGAGTTTGTATAGTCTCCCAGTGTCTGTGTGGAGTGTGTATAGTCTCCCAGTGTCTGTGTAGAGTTTGTATAGTCTCCCAGTGTCTGTGTAGAGTTTGTATAGTCTCCCAGTGTCTGTGTGGAGTGTGTTTGGTCTCCCAGTGTCTGTGTGGAGTGTGTTTGGTCTCCCAGTGTCTGTGTAGAGTTTGTATAGTCTCCCAGTGTCTGTGTGGAGTGTGTTTGGTCTCCCAGTGTCTGTGTAGAGTTTGTATAGTCTCCCAGTGTCTGTGTGGAGTGTGTTTGGTCTCCCAGTGTCTGTGTGGAGTGTGTTTGGTCTCCCAGTGTCTGTGTAGAGTTTGTATAGTCTCCCAGTGTCTGTGTAGAGTTTGTATAGTCTCCCAGTGTCTGTGTGGAGTGTGTTTGGTCTCCCAGTGTCTGTGTAGAGTTTGTATAGTCTCCCAGTGTCTGTGTAGAGTTTGTATAGTCTCCCAGTGTCTGTGTGGAGTGTGTTTGGTCTCCCAGTGTCTGTGTAGAGTTTGTATAGTCTCCCAGTGTCTGTGTGGAGTGTGTATGGTCTCCCAGTGTCTGTGTGGAGTCTGTATGGTCTCCCAGTGTCTGTGTGGAGTCTGTATGGTCTCCCAGTGTCTGTGTGGAGTGTGTATGGTCTCCCAGTGTCTGTGTGGAGTGTGTTTGGTCTCCCAGTCTCTGTGTGGAGTGTGTATGGTCTCCCAGTGTCTGTGTGGAGTGTGTATGGTCTCCCAGTGTCTGTGTGGAGTCTGTATGGTCTCCCAGTGTCTGTGTGGAGTGTGTATGGTCTCCCAGTGTCTGTGTGGAGTGTGTATGGTCTCCCGGTGTCTGTGTGGAGTCTGTATGGTCTCCCAGTGTCTGTGTGGAGTGTGTATGGTCTCCCAGTGTCTGTGTGGAGTGTGTTTGGTCTCCCAGTCTCTGTGTGGAGTGTGTATGGTCTCCCAGTGTCTGTGTGGAGTGTGTATGGTCTCCCAGTGTCTGTGTGGAGTGTGTATGGTCTCCCAGTGTCTGTGTGGAGTGTGTATGGTCTCCCAGTGTCTGTGTGGAGTGTGTATGGTCTCCCAGTGTCTGTGTGGAGTGTGTATTGTCTCCCAGTGTCTGTTTGGAGTGTGTATGGTCTTTCAGTGTCTGTGTGGAGTGTGTATGGTCTCCCAGTGTCTGTTTGGAGTGTGTATGGTCTTTCAGTGTCTGTGTGGAGTGTGTATGGTCTCCCAATCTCTGTGTGGAGTGTGTATGGTCTCCCAGTGTCTGTTTGGAGTGTGTATGGTCTTTCAGTGTCTGTGTGGAGTGTGTATGGTCTCCCAGTGTCTGTGTGGAGTGTGTATGGTCTTTCAGTGTCTGTGTGGAGTGTGTATGGTCTCCCAGTGTCTGTGTGGAGTGTGTTTGGTCTCCCAGTGTCTGTGTGGAGTGTGTTTGGTCTCCCAGTGTCTGTGTGGAGTGTGTACGGTCTGCCAGTGTCTGTGTGGAGTCTGTATGGTCTCCCAGTGTCTGTGTGGAGTCTGTATGGTCTCCCAGTGTCTGTGTGGAGTGTGTACGGTCTGCCAGTGTCTGTGTGGAGTCTGTATGGTCTCCCAGTGTCTGTGTGGAGTCTGTATGGTCTCCCAGT
>CM038711.1:45540558-45553058 GCA_021613375.1 Megaleporinus macrocephalus
ATGCTTCTCGCCATCCAAACACAGTCAGTTATGTCCTTAGACAGCAACACGACATGCATGTGTGAGCCAGTCTGCGGCCGTACAGCCAACAGTGAGAAACAATATGAATGATTTAATGAGCCAAGAATAGCACTAAACAAGACCAACAGCCTCTGTAACCTTTAACAGGTTAAACGTGAAACTTCACAGTGGTGCTCCCTTAAACAGTAACACGTCAGGACACTCTCAGGAGTGAGAAAGTGTAGTTCTGGTCATTTCTCATGTTTATTTCAGGAGCGACAGACGTCTAACTGCTCCAGTACGGACCCTGTAACTGTAGACTTCATTCAGTATACAATGTGTATTTGTTTCAGATGTGACTCTGCAGCCAACTCCAGCCCTCACCTACCGCACCATCGGGGGCATCCTGGACTTCTACATGGTGATGGGACCCACTCCAGAGCTGGTGGTGCAGGAATACACTGCGGTGAGCTGTGTGTGCGCGCAACGTGATTGGCTTGATGAGCTTTAGCAGCTGGGACCTCTCCGCCTCATTGCCTACAGTGTACCCAGTCAACACACACACACACACACACACACACAGACGCACACAGAGTCGTACACATAAATATTTATTTAAAGCGAGTCACGTAATGACGAGGCAGTGGCAGAGGGCGCAGCTGCATAGCATATTTTTGCTCTTGTTTTGTTTTTTACTTACATGTGTGCTTGTGTGTTTTGGTCTGACAGATGATTGGCCGACCCGTACTTCCAGCTTATTGGTCACTGGGTTTCCAACTCTGTCGCTATGGCTACGCCAATGACAATGAGATTGCGGAGCTCTACAGGGACATGAAACACGCCGGCATCCCTTACGTAAGGGCTCAGAAACAGTACTTCATATATACACTGTGTTTTATGACTCCTGACTAAATGATACACTCTAATATTTGTATAGCGACCTTAATGCATGGTGTTGGTGTTGGTGTTGGTGTTGGTGTTGGTGTTGGCATTGACGTTGGTGTTGGCGATGGTGTTGGTGAGCAAGCACTGATAGCAGTGACAGACTAGGACTACTGCCCCATAGACAGATCCAATGGATCAACAATAGGGACAGCGTAACACAGCTAGACGGACTGGGAGACTCAGTAAGGTCCTGGCAGGTGGTCACAGGTATCTGGAGGTATCATGCTAACTGCAGTGCATCCCACAGCTGCTGGAGGGAGCGTGGAGGAGGATCCATAGAGCCAACACCACCATCCAGGTGGTCCCACAGATGCTCAATTAGGGTCAAGTCTTGGGAATTAGAGGTCCAGGGTAGTACTTGGAAGTCTTGGTCAACTCTTCCAACCAGTGTAAGACATTTCTAGCCGTGTGACGTGATGCATAGTCTTGCTGGAAGATCCCATCCACCCCAGAGAAGATAATCAGCATGTATGGTGTAGGTGATCTACAGAGCCGAAAACATTCCCCAGACTATAACATGGTCATAATAATGTGACTCGACTGTGTATATAACACAAAATAACACAGTTTTGTTGATAGCCTTTGGGCTGAAGCTGTAGAATAAGCTCAAATAACCAGTGGTCCCACATCCCTTCAGACCTTAAACCACCTCCTGTCTACATCTTCTCAATCCTCACAGTACTGTGATGCATATGTAAGACAATTAGTCCTCAGCCACCCTTAAAATAGTGATGACCACCAGCTTTACTGAATAATACTGAATGGCCAACATTATCCCCAAGAGCACAGTGGTCTATACAAGGACACAACCATTTGGTCCCCATCTTGTCGGCACTCAAACCTCAAGCCTGAAGAGTTTTAATAGCTTTTGTATGTAGTTTGATACTTTCAGATTATTCTTTAGAGCAAAAGCTGCTCAAAATAAGAAGAGAGAGAGAGAGAGAGAGAGATGCTGGGGGTTATGGCTATTGGCTCAGTAAGTAAACAGACCCAAGGCTTCTTTCAATATGAGCATAAAATACAGATATTATAGGAAATTAGAGGAAAACTCTGTCACACTTTATATATTTGTGATGGTACCAGTTCAGGAACGAAGCCAAAGGCTATTTGGTCCTCGTCTAGTCAGTCTTAAGTTTACAAATCCTTCTTTATGTTCAGTGCAATTTAAAGTAAAGAGGTTTTATTGCAAATGATTTCTTGTCTGCACTCAAACCTCAAGCCTGAAGAAGTTTCAATGGCTTTTGTCAATGGCTTGATACATTCAGATTATTATAGAGAGGAAAAGATGCTCACAGTAAGAAGAGAGAGATGCTGGGGGTTATGGCCATTCAGCTTTGGCTCAGTAAGTCTACAGCATCACTGTGGCTGATCTCAGAGACTCATCTGCCGCTAAAAAACAGACCCAAGACTTCTTTTAATATGAGCATGAAATACAACATTTTGCCAGAAAATTAGAGGAAATTAGAGGAAAACAACGAAGCCGAAGGCCAAAACCGGTTGGTCCCCATCTTGTCAGCTTTAACTTTACAGTAGAGGCTAAAGACGTTTAATGTAAGTTGATGTAAAGAGATTTCATTCCAGGTGACTTCTATATATATATATATATATATAAGAAATCTGCTCACAGTAAGAAGAGAAAGAGATGCTGGGGGTTATGGCTATTCAGCTTTGACTCAGTAAGTCTACATCATCACTGTGGCTGATCTCAGAGACTCACCTGCCTATAATATATTATAAAAAACACTATAAAAACTATAAAAGACTGACCCAAGACTTCTTTCAATATAAGCATTAAACACAAAAATTTGCCAGGAAATTAGAGGACAACAACGAAGCCAAAGGCCAAAATCAGTTGGTCACCATCTTGTCAGCTTTAACTTTACAGTGGAGTCCAAAAACATTCAATGTAAGTTCATGTAAAGAGATTTAATTCCAGGTGACTTCCTGTCAGCACTCAAACTGCAAGCCTAAAGAGTTTTAATTAGCCCGAAGTTGGATATGTTCAGATTATTATATAGAAGAAATGATGCTCACAGTAAAAAGAGAGAGAGATGCTGGGGGTTATGGCCATTGGCTCAGTAAGTCTACATCATCACTGTGGCTGATCGCAGAGACTCACCTGCCTATATTATTGACACAAGGCCAAAAACTGACCCAAGACTTCTTTTAATATAAGCATTAAATACAAAATTTAGCCAGAAAATTAGAGAAAATTAGAGGAAAACAACGAAGCCAAAGGCCAAAACTAGTTGGTCTCCATCTTGTCAGCTTTAACTTTACAGTAGAGGCCAAAACATTCAATGTAAGTTCATGTAAAGAGGTTTAATTCCAGGTGACTTCCTGTCAGCATTCAAACCGCAAGCCTGGAGAGTTTTAATTAGCCAGAAGTTTGATGCTGGGGGTGATGACCATTCAGCTTTGGCTCAGTAAGTCTACCTCATCACTGTGGCTGATCTCAGAGACTCACCTCAGAAGGCCATAAAAAACGGCCCCAAGGCTTCTTTCAGTATGAGCATGAAATACAGTGAAAAAGAAAACTAATCAGTGCTCACCATCACCGCTCACTTCTATGAGTCACTCTTGTACAGACCAGCGGGTCCAGGGTGTCCGTAATTAACCGGCAGCTACTGCGAACAAGCCTCATTTGCCGTGCTGTCAGCTAATTGAGTCTCTCCGTGCTTTCTGACCCCTCGCAGGACGTGCAGTACGCTGATATCGACTACCTGGAGCGTCAGCTGGACTTTAAGCTGGACCACGAGTTCCAGGGCCTGCCCGCTTTGGTGGACAGCATGAGGGCCGAGGGAATGCGCTTCATCTTCATCCTGGTACTGCACCGTCGCTTCCTTTCCCACGTTTTCGATCTATCTCCCCCCTCTGTCGATCCCCCCTCTGTCGATCCCCCCTCTCCGCTCGGAAGCGTGGCCGCGGCGGCGGTCCTCCTGGCAGAGAGCTGTGGAGGAGATTGCTTTTTAATTTGCTTTTAATGAGAGCGTGCACGTCTCAGAGACGGAGAGGTTAGAGGAGTGCGCTTTAGCGAGCCTGGCATTTAAAAAAAAAAGTTTTGTGGAGACGACTGCTGTGAGATATACGCTATAAATAGATGGACACTTTCTAAACAGCTTCATATCCAGCAAACCCTTTTTAGGCCAGAAGAGGTTTAATAGCTTCAGTCAGATCAGTATTTAGAAGAAAAGCCCATCAATTATATAAACACACACATCATACATAGGATGTACTATTTCATCCACGTGTTGCACATATTTGTATGTATTTATTTATTTTTTATTTTATATTATAGTCTTATTGTAATTACTGTAATATTATTATCTCAGTACTTACTTTATCTTTTTCATGTTTATTTAATCTTGTTCTTATATACATTTCTTAATATTAGGTATTAGGCATAGGTGATAGGTTGTTCATATATAGAGATAAAAAATGAACTTGAATTACATGTATATATATATATATATATATATATATATATATATATATATATATATATATATATATATATATATATATATATATAAAATGAAGTTTTGGGAGAAGGACCACGCCCAAACTCCTCCTCTCCATCATTACATGCTCTATATAAACCACTCATCTGCCCTCATCTTCTTGGGACAAAATTCGCATCCCACCACCTCCCCAGCTCCTCCCTCTCTTCCAAAATCTTACCCCCTCTTCGCTAACCAATAGAATTTACCAATAGAATATTTGTACTACATATTTATATATATATATATATATATATATATATATATATATATATATATATATATATATATATATATATATATATATATATATATATATATATTCAATTCAATCCTGGTACTAAGTTTGTATAACCTGACTAACCTATAAGCCCTTTTTAAAAAAAATTAAATTATATTTAGGTTAAATATGTGTTCTGTGTTGCAAACAAACATACTTAGTTTAACTGCGTGGCACTGACTTATTATATATAATATTATAGTATATACGTTTTAAGTTGTTCAACATGATTATATGATATACTAAATATTTATAATAATAAATAAACAACACTAGGTTATCCAGGCATCATGTATATATATATATATATATATATATATATATATATATATATATATATATATATATCTTTCCACTTCTAGTCCATACTAGGTGTGGCACAACAGGTGTTTTAAAGTCAACAATAACAAAAAGAAGATAAATATAGTCACTGTCTAAAGAAAAACACAACAGCTGATGTTAACATGGCGGGAAAATGTCATGATTAATGGACCAATCGAAATGTTCCAAAACATTCTGGTTCCATTGTCTCTCCTGTAAAGCTGCCACTTCAAAAACACTTGGTTTTATTTGGACAGCGTCGAAACATAAATCTCATAAATACATAAACACACTGATGCTGTATAGGTACTGTCAGTACCGCCACTTAAATATGGTCTCGCCGTCGTGTAATGTGGGTACAGATACTTACGACCCGACACCACGAAGCAGATCCTGTTGTGCTCACACGCTGGCGCTGTGAGGAGATGAGCAGTAAAGATGTTTGCGGCTGTATCTGTAACGGCAGCACTTGGTAAATACATGCTAACAGAAGCTGCTCCTTCCAGTAATCACTGGTCTGCTGCTGTGCAGCTCTTACAGTCTGAGTTAAAGCTAGTCCGGATTGTTACTGAGGAGCGGAAGGACCCGCCGGACTCTCGGCCTAATGGTAGCCCTGCTTTGGCCCTTAGCTAGCCTAACAGCCCACAAGCCGGGCCAGTGTGTCCACCGGGCCAGTGTGTGTTACATTTATCTACATACTGTTCAGTTCTGGTTTTAATTAACAGTAAATATATTTTAGATGTACTTAAACTGTTAAACACGATTCGTATAACTGATTATATAACAGTAAACCAGTAAATATTAAATATATATAAGAAATAAGTTCTGTTATTGAACTGTTTTGCAAAATCAAAATATTTGACATATACGTAAACTGTTAGACATGTTTCTTATTACTGTTTATATGACAGTAAATAATATATATCTAAAATATTCTTTTATGTAATCAGTAATAAGAATCTTTAAGAATCTATAAATATCTATATAGGCCAATACAGAGGACCAATCATGTTTATATAACCTGACTAATCTATAAATTATAAATTTTTAAATTATATTTAGGTTAAATATGTGTTCTGTGTTGCAAACAAACATACTTAGTTTAACTGCGTGACACTGACTTATATATAATATTGTAATATATGTATGTTTTAAACAATAAAGATTATATGTATTTAAGTTGTTAAACATGATATACTAAATAAATAAACAAAACTAGGTTTTCTAAGCATCAAACATATAAAATATATATTTAGAAAACCTAGTATATATTGAAGTATATCAGGACTGTCAGGTTAGATACAGTAAGTATCAGTATTGGTACTCAGTATATACATATATAGTGTGTGTGGTGTGTGTATAATATATAATTTCTTTTTGTATAATGAGTAAATATCTATCTATCTATCTATCTATCTATCTATCTATCTATCTATCTATATATATATATATATATATATATATATATATATATATATATATATATATATATATATATATATATATAGAGAGAGAGAGAGAGAGAGAGAGAGTGAGAGAGAGAGAGAGAATTAACAGAACACTCTTAATGAGAGGTATGTATTGAGATTATATGTGTCTGTTCTTCTCACACTCTTCTTATTGAATGTTAGGATCCTGCAATCTCTGGCAACGAGACCGAACCGTACCCTGCTTTCACTCGTGGTGTCAATGAGGACGTCTTCATCAAATGGCCAGCTCACCTTGGCGACGGCATCGTCTGGGGAAAGGTACGGTGTCCAGCTGCTCAGTCCAGTTCAGCCTGAAATCACAAATACAGGAACTGAAATATTTTAATAACGAACAGTAACAACATAACCTGACGCCTTATATCCCTGTAGACCAGTTACAGTTCCTCTCTGCTACTCTCTCCAGGTGTGGCCGGACGTCCCTGACGTGGTCGTGGACGAATCTCTGGACTGGGAGACGCAGGTTGAGGTAAAAACCGACCCGTCTGTCTGTCCGCCGTCTCCTCCGTCCTCTCTGTAATCAGAGAACAGCTCGGCGATTGTCTCCTGTTACGGTTTCTCATGAAGTCTCTTGAAGTGAGGGTCTTCGGTACAATGTGCTGTAATTGCACAGTCAGCGCGGATGATGGAGACATGACACGCTCTCGTACATCCAATCAGAGCACAATAGCGTGAAGCTACCTCATCACGACTGACCTACCGCGGCGCTAATCAGTTCAGTGTGTCTGCACCTGTTTTTCTACATCATCAGGACGAATAAGACTCCTGCCTATGTTAAACCCACCTCCTCCTATCTCCACTCACTGTCCACTGTATCAGCTCCACTGTCCATACAGGACCTCCACTCACAGACTGTAGTTCATCTGATTCTCTGTATACTTTATTACTCTGTTCTTTAATGATCAGGACCCCCACAGGACCCCCACAGAGTGTGTTGTGCTGGTGTGAGTGGATCAGAAACAGCTGTGCTGCTGCTGGAGTGTTTAAACACTGTGTCCACTCACTGTCCACTCTATTAGACACTCCTACTACTTGCTGGTCCACCTTGTAGATGTAAAGTCAGAGACAGTAGCTCATCTGCTGCTGCACAGTTTGTGTTCCTCTAGTCCTTCATCAGTGGACACAGGACGCTGTCCACAGGACACTGCTGTCTGGATAGTTTTGGTTGGCGGACGATTCTCAGTCCCGCAACACTGCTGTGTCTGATTCACTCATACCAGCAACACACAGTGTCACTGCAGTGCTGAGAATGACCCATTCTGGTGGTCCTGTGGGGGTCCTGATCATTAAAGAACAGAGTAATAAAGTATACAGAGAATCAGATGAACTACAGTCTGTAGGTGGAGCTCCTGTATGGTCAGTGGAGCTGATACAGTGGACTCACATGCAGGTCATATAACTGACATCGTATAAAATCATATATGCATGTGTGTCCGTTTTCAGATATACAGAGCTTATGCAGCGTTCCCTGATTTCTTCCGGAACCATACGGCAACCTGGTGGCAACGAGAGATCTTCGAGTTCTACAACAACACCATGAAGTTCGACGGTCTCTGGATCGTAAGTCCTGATGTTTAGATTGAACCACAAACGCTTATAGTTTCATCGTCAATGCTGTAGCTGTGTTATCGTCCTGTAGTTGGCGCTACGCTCTTGTACCCTTATTAGAAAGTTTCCGGGGGTAGGAGGAATTCCGCTGTGAGGAGAGTCAGTGACGCTTATGGAAATTGCCTTTGTCGTATCCTGTGGTGATTAAGAACGTCCCACAGCTGATACGACTGGCAGCCTCCTTCAAAAGAATATAAGCCAGCCCACTTCTCCAGCGAGGTGGTGTGGTCCCGTGTACAGAGGGAGGTGGTGTGGTCCCGTGTACAGAGCGGGGTGGTGTGGTCCCGTGTACAGAGCGGGGTGGTGTGGTCCCGTGTACAGAGGGAGGTGGTGTGGTCCCGTGTACAGAGGGAGGTGGTGTGGTCCCGTGTACAGAGGGAGGTGGTGTGGTCCCGTGTACAGAGGGAGGTGGTGTGGTCCCGTGTACAGAGGGAGGTGGTGTGGTCCCGTGTACAGAGGGAGGTGGTGTGGTCCCGTGTACAGAGGGAGGTGGTGTGGTCCCGTGTACAGAGCGGGGACAGAAGCAGGTTTAATGCTGGAAACTCAGAAACTATTATTTCTGATTAAGAATTTTCTGTTCCACCTTAAACAGAGCTACCAGTAAAACCCTTCAGCTCTTGATGTTGCTTGTGGAGCTTTATGGAGGGGCTTGTGAAGGTCAGGATCTACTGGACATTATCTTATATCTCCAGTTTCACACAGCCAGTATATCAGTGTAGCTCTCTATCTCTCTCTTTCTCTATCACTATCTCTTCATATCTCACTCTATCTTTCTAACTCTTATCTCTCTATCTCTCTCTCTCATTTTCTCTCTCTCTCTCTCTCTCTCTCTCTATGTCTATCCCTGTTTCGCTCGCTCTATCTTTCTCTGTATATCCCTATCTCTATATCTCTCTCAATCTCTATACCTCTCTCTATCTCTATATCTCTATATATCTTTCCCTCTCTCTCTCTCTCTCTCTCTCTCTAACTCTTTCTAACTCTCTCTTTCTAATTCTCTCTCTTTCTCTCTAACTCTCTCTTTCTAATTCTCTCTCTTTCTCTCTAACTCTCTCTTTCTAATTCTCTCTCTCTCTCTAACTCTCTCTAATTCTCTCTCTCTCTCTCTCTCTCTCTCTCTCTCCCTCTATCTAACTCTCTCTTTCTAATTCTCTCTCTAACTTACTCTCTCTTTCTAATTCTCTCTCTCTCTCTCTCTCTCTCTCTCTCTCTAACTCTCTCTTTCTAATTCTCTCTCTCTCTCTAACTACTCTCTCTTTCTAATTCTCTCTCTCTCTCTAACTACTCTCTCTTTCTAATTCTCTCTCTCTCTAACTAACTCTCTCTTTCTAATTCTCTCTCTCTCTCTAACTAACTCTCTCTTTCTAATTCTCTCTCTCTCTCTAACTAACTCTCTCTTTCTAATTCTCTCTCTCTCTCTAACTAACTCTCTCTTTCTAATTCTCTCTCTCTCTCTAACTACTCTCTCTTTCTAATTCTCTCTCTCTCTCTAACTACTCTCTCTTTCTAATTCTCTCTCTCTCTAACTAACTCTCTCTTTCTAATTCTCTCTCTCTCTCTAACTAACTCTCTCTTTCTAATTCTCTCTCTCTCTCTAACTAACTCTCTCTTTCTAATTCTCTCTCTCTCTAACTACTCTCTCTTTCTAATTCTCTCTCTCTCTCTAACTAACTCTCTCTTTCTAATTATCTCTCTCTCATTCTCTCTCTCTCTTTTCTAAATAAGAAGTTTTGGGCTGGTAGCTTTAACGCTGGTATAATGTTTATTAAGGAGATTCAGGTTACTGAGTGTCACACTCAGTTTCATTGTATGCAGATATAATAATAATAAAGGATTCTATTGTATTCTAGTCTATTGATGCAGATCATTATTAACATTGTGACTCTTTAACGAGCTCGTTATACAGGAGGAAATGTACACAGGACCAGTCGTACGGGGTTCTGAGGATTAAACCCTTTTTCATAGAGAGTTTAGTTCACCCCGGCGTTCCAGATATGGACGTAAGCTGGACTGATATGGTCAATATGGACAGGTATCTGAGTGAGACGAGACTGTAGACACGGCAGTAACTGTCTTCATGTGAGAAGCAGTTAGAATAGAATGACTGCGTGTGAATGCTGTCGCCAGAGATTTGACCCCGAGAGGTTAAACGGGCTAATGATTTCATGCCGACTAATTAGTGGTATGGAGGCTCGGCTCTGAACACGCCGTGGTGTAGAGGAACGCGGCTCCACAAACAATGTCAGCAGCACGCGCGTAAATGTCACTGCTTGGCTACCATCGCTATGACAGCCATTAACCTTGTCACTGTGATTTGCTGTCATCTTGTGTGAAGGACATGAACGAGCCGGCCAGCTTTGTGCACGGAACGGTTGGAGGGAAGTGCCTGGGGGACGACATCTATGAAAACCCACCCTACATGCCACGTAAGCCGTCATCTCTTTATCTCTCTCTCTCTCTATTTATATATCTCTCTCTCTATATATTTATACATCTCTCTCTATCTCTTTCTCAGACTCTCTCTCTCTCTACATACACACATACACACATATATATATATATATATATATATATATATATATATATATGTGTGTGTGTGTGTATCTCACTCTCTCTCACTCTTTTTCTAGCTCTATCCCTCTTACTCTCTCTCTCTCTCTCTCTCTCTCTCTCTCTCTCTCTATATATATATATATATATATATATATATATATATATATATATATATATATATTTATCTCTCTCTTTCTCTATCTCTCTCCCAGACTCTCTTTCTCTACATACACACACACACACACACACACACACACACACACACACACACACACACACACATATATATATATATATATATATATATATCACTCTCTCTTTCTCTCACTCTCTTTCTTTACCTCACTTTGTCTCTATCTCAGTCTCTCTCTCTTTCTCAGACTATCTCTCAATCTCTATATCTATCTCTCTTTCTCTCTCTCATTCGCTCTGTCTTTCTCTCTCTTTTTCTCTCTCTTGGTCTCTATGTCTATCTCTCATTCTCTCTATCTCTATTCTCTCTATCTCTATCCTCTCTCTCTCTTTCTCTATTTCTCTCTCTATCACTATCACTATCTCTCTCTCTATATATATATCTCACTTTGTCTCTGTCTTTCTCTCTCTCTCTCACTTTGTCCCTGTATATCTCTCTCACTCTGTCTCTATCAATCACTCAATCACTCTCTCTTTCTCTCTCTTTTTCTCTCTCTCAGTCTCTATGTCTATCCCTCTTTCTCTCTCTCTCTCTCTCTCTCTCTCTCTCTCTCTCTCTCTCTCTCTCTCTCTCCCTCTCTCTCTCTCTCTCTCTCTCTCTCTCTCTCTCTCTCTCTCTCTCTGTAAGTGTCCACTTACGGTCCACTTCATCCAGAACTATAGGTCTGTTATATCTGAGTACAGTTACAGACAGCAGTGTTTCTGATGCTGTGCAGTTTATCAGCCACCCTCTACCCGGAGCTACCGCAGGACCTCTGTTGTCCAGATATTACGTGGGTGGTGGTCCATTCTCAGCACAGCGGTCACACTGACAGGGTAGTGTGTGTGAGATTCTGGTATGTGTGTGTCCAGCACAGCAGCGCCGCTTGGGTTTTTACACCCGCCAGCGTCACCTCTAGGTTCAGTGTAGTATTATATATATATATTTAAATATATATATATATATATATATATATATATATATATATATATATATATATATATATATATAATGATGTACATGTTGTGTATATTGTGTTATATACTGTAAAGGAGCCCGTGTGTGCCTGCAGACAAAACATATATCAATTAAACTCAGCACATTCATACTCATAGCACGTACTTTGTACTTGTAAGTAGAAACATAGAGTACTAATACTTTAACTCACTGATAGACCCCCACTGCACCTTGATAAGGCCCTCTAGGATGAGTCTAAGTTTGATCCATATGTGCGAGAGATGTATCTCTGGTTTCCTGACTGTCGGCATCTTGTACTTCACGCTACATGCGCCTTGTACTTCCAGTTTCAGTACTTTATATGATGCGCTTCATGCTGAACTGGTTTGGATTCTATAGAAATTGCGTACCGGTTGCATCAGACATCGCAGCTACCACATCTGACCAGGGACTGAACATGGCTGGGAGTTGCAAGAGCTCGTGTGAAGAGGGCTTTGGCATTTAGTCTATCGTTCAAAATAGAAATGCTTGGTTTTTTCTGTTTTAATAAATATCGGTGCTTATTCGAAGTCAGTAACAGTGAGCAGGACTAAAATGTATTAATTAATAATAATAGTACATTTCTTTGGAATCTTGTTGGTGTTGAATGGTTGAATGTTAACTGGCTGGATAGTTCT
>CM038711.1:45558058-45610558 GCA_021613375.1 Megaleporinus macrocephalus
TACTTATAGTAAATACTGAATAATTTATAGTTAATACTTAATAGCTTATAGTAAATACTTTATAATAATAGTAAATACTTTATAATTTATAGTAAATACTGAATAATCTATAGTAAATGCTGTAAATACTAAGTAATTTAAAGTAGATACTGTATAATTAGTAATAAATACTGAGTAACATAGTAAATACTGAATAATTTATAGTAAATACTGTAAATACTAAGTAATTTAAACCCTCTATAATATAATTAGTAATATTACTGAATAGTTCATGGTACATACTGTAAAAAAAAGTTGTTAATAAACTAATTGAAGTAGTTATTGAATAATTAATAGTAGATACTGAAAAATTATACTTAATGAATAATAATAGCAGATATAGCTGATTGGCTCATAGTAAATATTGAATAAGTTATAGTAAATACTAATTTATAGTACATACTAAATAATAAGTAATAACTACTGAATAATATATAGTTAGTACTATAAATATGATTGTATGTATAGTAGGTACTATATAATTAGTAATAAATTCTGAATAGTTTATAGTAACAATAAGTAGTTTATAGTAGACACTGAATAATTCATAGCAGATACTAAATACTCAAAAGTAAACACTGAACAATTTGCATAGATACTAAATTGTTTATTGTAAATAAATACACTTCCAGCCTCTTTCTCTCTCTCTCCCCCTCTCTCTGCCTCTCTCTCACTCTCTCTCTCACTCTCTCTCTCAATTTCTCTTACTCTCCCTCTCTCTCCCTCACTCTTTCCCTCTCAGTCTCTCTCTCCCTCTCTTTTCCTCTTTCTCTCTTTTCCTTTTTCTCTCTTTCTTTCCATCTCTCCTTTCTTTCTCTCTTTCTCTCTCTCTCTCTTCTCTCTCTTTTTCCCTCTCTGCCTTTCTCCCTTTCTCTTTATTTCTCTCTCTCTCCCTCTCTCTCTCTCTCTCCCTCTCTCTCTCTCTCTCTCTCTCTCTCTCTCTCTCTCTCTCTCTCTCTCTCTCAATGACAGCCCCAATAACACAGCGTCCTCTCCCGCCCTGTTTATCTCCGCTCACCCTCTCTCTGCTGTAATTACCCCACCAACATATCATTAGCTTTAATGTGGCTACGCTAGGAGGCCATTTGTGGAGTTGGAGGAGTCGAGAAAATGGAAGGTCATCCAGACAGACTGCTGAAGATGGAGTGCATCAGTGAGAGAGAGAGATAGAGAGAGAGACAGAGAGAGAGGTTTTATCATAACGAGGGGAAAATGGGGAACAGAGAGACACACATAGCGAGAAGGAGCAGAAACACAGAGTCTCGGATCAGCTGCATATTCCAGAACAAACCTCAGACACAAACCCTGTTCAGATAAGAACGTTTCCAGCAGCTTCCGGACCAACCAGGGCCCACTGGGTGTCAGTACATGGTCAGCTGTGTAACAGTTGTGGTCTGGAGGTCAGGGAACCGGTTTTGTGACCAGAAGGTCGTTGGTTCAGTCCCCTGGACACGACTGCAGTAACCACGACACCTAATCCCCAACTGGTCTTCTACTGTGGATAGAGCTGCCCACCACTCCGGGAAAGTGTACTCACTGACCCCTAGTGTGAGTGTTCACTAGTGTGTGTGTGTATATGCATGTTTACTGCCCCCTAGTGTGTGAGTGTTCACTAGTGTGTGTGTGTATATGCATGTTTACTGCCCCCTAGTGTGTGTTTATGCATGTTTACTGCCCCCTAGTGTGTGAGTGTTCACTAGTGTGTGTGTGTATGCATGTTTACTGCCCCCTAGTGTGTGTGTATGCATGTTTACTGCCCCCTAGTGTGTGTGTATGCATGTTTACTGCCCCCTAGTGTGTGAGTGTTCACTAGTGTGTGTGTGCGTATGCATGTTTAGTGCCCCCTAGTGTGTGAGTGTTCGCTAGAGTGTGTGTGTGTATATGCATGTTTAGTGCCCCCTAGTGTGTGAGTGTTCACTAGAGTGTGTGCATATGCATGTTTAGTGCCCCCTAGTGTGTGAGTGTTCGCTAGAGTGTGTGTGTATGCATGTTTACTGCCCCCTAGTGTGTGTATATGCATGTTTACTGCCCCCTAGTGTGTGTGTGTGTGTGTGTGTGTGTGTATGTATGTTTACTGCCCCCTAGTGTGTGCGTGTTCGCTAGTGTGTGTGTATGCATGTTTACTGCCCCCTAGTGTGTGTGTGTGTTCGCTAGTGTGTGTGTGTGTGTGTGTGTGTGTATGCATGTTTACTGCCCTCTAGTGTGTGTGTTTAATAGTGTATGTGTGTGTGTGTGTATGCTTTTTTACTGCCCCTTAGGGTGTGTGTGTGTGTATGCATGTTTACTGCCCCCTAGTGTGTGCGTGTTCGCTAGTGTGTGTGTATGCATGTTTACTGTCCCCTAGTGTGTGTGTGTGTATGTATGTATGTGGGTGTTTCACTGCCCCCTAGTGTATGTGTTCAATAGTGTGTGTGTGTGTATGTATGTATGTTGGTGTTTCACTGCCCCCTAGTGTATGTGTTCAATAGTGTATGTGTGTGTGTGTATGCTTTTTTACTGCCCCCTAGGGTGTGTGTGTGTGTATGCATATTTACTGCCCTCTAGTGTGTGTGTTTGTATGTGGGTGTTTCACTGCCCCCTAGTGTAAGTGTGTGTTTTCAATAGTGTGTGTGTGTGTATGTTGGTGTTTCACTGTCCCTAGTTTGTGTGTATTTGCGTGTTTTACTGCCCCCTAGTGTGTGTGTGTGTGTGTGTTTAATAGTGTGTGTATGTGGATGTTTACTGCCCCCTAGTGTGTGTGTTTAATAGTGTGTGTATGTGTATGTTTCACTGCCCCCTAGTGTGTGTGTTTAATAGTGTGTGTATGTGTATGTTTCACTGCCCCCTAGTGTGTGTGTTTAATAGTGTGTATATGTGTATGTTTCACTGCCCCCTAGTGTGTGTGTTTAATAGTGTGTGTATGTGTATGTTTCACTGCCCCCTAGTGTGTGTGTTTAATAGTGTGTGTATGTGTATGTTTCACTGCCCCCTAGTGTGTGTGTTTAATAGTGTGTGTATGTGTATGTTTCACTGCCCCCTAGTGTGTGTGTTTAATAGTGTGTGTGATACTAGCAGCCCATATAATAACACTCACTCCTGGCTGTGGTGAAATAGTGAGTCGAGAAAGTTTCTTAATGCTGTATTTGAACTCTGAGTTTGTCTTGAAGGGAAAAACACCCAAATTCCGAAATTCACGAGCCTAGCGGACGCCGGAATGATCTACGGAATGTTTTTTTTTAACGAGTGCCTCTGTTTCTAACGTAAACGATGATATATCGTCAGGACGCTCAACAGAGACTTTCCGTCGAACTCCACCGCGCTGGGAGAGGCGTAGCTAGACGAGGGTGGGTTTGAAGCCGGGGAGGAGGAGAGGGATCACCCTGCCGGCTCCTAATGTCTGGCAGAGTCATTTGCTGGTGTAAATTTGCCCGTGGATGCGGCGTGCCCGGGAGAGGGATGCTGCAGCTCCAGACAGGCCTGTTTTTCTCCCGCTGTTGCCGGCGAAAATGAGGCGCCTTCGGAAAGCCTGCCGCGGCTCGTGGATGTCCTTCCATCACATTAAGTTCGGCGCTAATGGAGTCGGAGACCCAGTGCATTTGGAATAATTCAGGCTTTTGTTTGAGGAGAGCGGTTAGCCCTCGACGGGGGAAGGTCTCCTCCACTCAGCCGCCGTAATGTGGAAATATGAGAGCCATTACGTCGCCGTGAAACCTGCAAATCCGCTCTCACCGGGAAGGAGCCGCGGAGAAACTCCGAGCCGCAGAGGCCAATAGATCGGCAGAGATATGGATCGCCCGCGACGAGATAGATAACTCGCGTGACGAAGGAGGTTCTCAGAAGCTGCCAGGATCAGAGTCCGGGTGCAGCTAAACGCTTCCCCTGAGTCGCAGCGCCGAGCTGCTCCGTATGTTTGCCGAGGTGAGCGATCAGAAGCAGGTGCGGAGAAGCTCTGGTGTACGGCGGTCCGCGTCGGTTGCTTGTAGGAGTTCAAGCTGAGAGTGGCTTGTCAGGTGAGCCAGTGCCCACGTCGCAGGTGGACATGTGATTAATGGCGCACATGGTGGAAAACCAAACTCCTGCTTTACTGAGGAGCGTAAAGAAAACCGGCACACATTCCCAGTAATCACTCCACTCCAGTACTCTGCTCCAGGTTTTCTCACTCAATCACTAATGAGTAAACTTCTATTCTCTCACCTACTACACTAATGAGTACACTATATACTTCACCTACTACACTAATGAGTACACTTCTATACTTCACCTACTACACTAATGAGTACACTATATACTTCACCTACTACACTAATGAGTACACTTCTATACTTCACCTACTACACTAATGAGTACACTTCTATACTCTCACCTACTACACTAATGAGTACACTATATACTTCACCTACTACACTAATGAGTACACTTCTATACTTCACCTACTACACTAATGAGTACACTTCTATACTCTCACCTACTACACTAATGAGTACACTATATACTTCACCTACTACACTAATGAGTACACTATATACTTCACCTACTACACTAATGAGTACACTATATACTTCACCTACTACACTAATGAGTACACTTCTATACTTCACCTACTACACTAATGAATACACTTCTATACTCTCACCTACTACACTAATGAGTACACTATATACTTCACCTACTACACTAATGAGTACACTATATACTTCACCTACTACACTAATGAGTACACTATATACTTCACCTACTACACTAATGAGTACACTATATACTTCACCTACTACACTAATGGGTACACTATATACTTCACCTACTACACTAATGAGTACACTTCTATACTTCACCTACTACACTAATGAGTACACTATATACTTCACCTACTACACTAATGAGTACACTTCTATACTTCACCTACTACACTAATGAGTACACTTCTATACTTCACCTACTACACTAATGAGTACACTTCTATACTCTCACCTACTACACTAATGAGTACACTATATACTTCACCTACTACACTAATGAATACACTTCTATACTTCACCTACTACACTAATGAATACACTACTATACTTCACCTACTACACTAATGAGTACACTTCTGTACTTCACCTACTACACTAATGAATACACTACTATACTTCACCTACTACACTAATGAATACATTTCTATACTTCGCCTACTACACTAATGAGTACACTTCTATACTCTCACCTACTACACTAATGAGTACACTACTATACTTCACCTACTACACTAATGATTACACTTCTATACTCTCACCTACTACACTAATGAGTACACTTCTATACTTCGCCTACTACACTAATGAGTACACTTCTATACTCTCACCTACTACACTAATGAGTACACTACTATACTTCACCTACTACACTAATGATTACACTTCTATACTCTCACCTACTACACTAATGAATACACTTCTATACTTCACCTACTACACTAATGAGTACACTTCTATACTTCACCTACTACACTAATGAATACACTTCTATACTTCACCTACTACACTAATGAGTACACTTCTATACTTCGCCTACTACACTAATGAGTACACTACAATACTTCACCTACTACACTAATGAGTACACTTCTATACTTCACCTACTACACTAATGAGTACACTTCTACTCTTCACCTACTACACTAATGAATACACTTCTATACTCTCACCTACTACACTAATGAGTACACTTCTACTCTTCACCTACTACACTAATGAATACACTTCTATACTTCACTACTACACTAATGAATACACTTCTATACTTCACCTACTACACTAATGAATACACTTCTATACTTCACCTACTACACTAATGAATACACTACTATACTTCACCTACTACACTAATGAGTACACTATATACTTCATATACTATATACAAATCAGACCAGGTGTGTTTGTTTCTCGGGAAGTGAAAGAAGAAGAAGGTGTGGAATGTGGTTTAGAATTAGTTTTAAAGTATTACTGACACCTCAGTCACCGAAACAACCTCAGCGCGGTGATGACAGTATCCGGGGTACGTTTAGGTGTTAGCCTGTTAGCGCGTGTTACTCACGGAGCTGTTATCGAGCTCTCCTCAGCGCCGTCCCCGAGCCTTAGAGAGAGAGAGTATCAGCTCACACCCTCCTCACACTCACACCCTCCTCACACTCACACCCTCCATTAACACACAGCAGACACTCAGCAACCAACCACAGCCCAGAGTACAGCATCACTGTCCAGCAGGCAACTACTAATCAGACTATTCTCTCTCTCTCTCTCTCTCTCTCTCTCTCTCTCTCTCTAACTCTCTCTCTCTCTCTCTCTCTCTCTAACTCCGTCTCTCTGTTTCTCTAACTCTCTCTGTTTCTCTAACTCTCTCTCTCTGTTTCTCTCTCTCTCTCTGTTTCTCTAACTCTCTCTCTCTCTCTCTCTCTCTCTCTAACTCTCTCTCTCTCTCTCTCTCTCTCTCTCTAACTCCGTCTCTCTGTTTCTCTAACTCTCTCTCTAACTCTCTCTCTCTGTTTCTCTCTCTCTCTCTGTTTCTCTAACTTTCTCTCTCTCTCTCTCTCTCTCTCTCTCTCTCTCTCTCTCTCTCTCTCTAACTCTCTCTCTCTCTGTCTCTCTCTCTCTCTCTCTCATATACACACACACATGCGAGGCCACAGCTGTCCAGTCTGTGATCGGTGAAAACATGAGCATTTGTTTTTTGGCCAAAAGCGTTTCGTACAAACGCGCGTGTTCCTGGCAAAGTGACGGCCGTCCTACTTTACTGGGAATTTCACTCATCCAGAAACGAACAGCTCAGCTGGACGCTGGACGCTGGGGTCGGGGGGGCTGTTGTCTGTGACACACAGTGAATATTACTCGGTTACAGCGTCAGGTAATCCTCTTTATTTAAAAAGCTTATGTGTCTAAGCTGCGGCTTTTGTGCTCTGTGATGTCTAACAGAGGCAGGACCCGGTGGCCTGGGACGAAGCCTTCGCCGTGGCGTCCCGGGACGTGCTGAACATCCGCTACACGCTCCTCCCCTACCTGTACACGCTGATGTACGAGGCCCACACTGACGGAAGCACTGTGATCAGACCGCTGCTGCATGAGTGAGTGACCACTGCAGCTCTACACACTCTTCACACACCAGTGCCCACTTAAAACATCAAAACATCATCCCACCTAAGATCCCCGGCACACATCATAGGTTTATACTTAATTTAACACATGAACTATATAAAAATAAACTATAATACATATATAATAAATACTTCCTCATCCTCATATGTTGGACTGATTCCATTACAATCTACAGTGACTCACTACCACCACTTCAGGTACAAAGTGGTACTACAGTGACTCACTAACATCTCTTCAGGTACAAAGTGGTGCTACAGTGACTCACTATCACCTCTTCAGGTACAAAGTGGTACTATAGTGACTCACTATCACCTCTTCAGGTACAAAGTGGTACTACAGTGATTCACTATCACCTCTTCTGGTACAGAGTGGTATTATAGTGACTCACTATCACCTCTTTAGGTACAAAGTGGTACTACAGTGACTCACTATCATCTCTTTAGGTACAAAGTGGTACCACAGTGACTCACTATCACCTCTTCAGGTACAAAGTGGTACTACAGTGACTCACTATCACCTCTTCAGATACAAAGTGGTACTATAGTGACTCACTATCACCTCTTCAGGTACAAAGTGGTACTACAGTGATTCACTATCACCTCTTCTGGTACAGAGTGGTATTATAGTGACTCACTATCACCTCTTTAGGTACAAAGTGGAACTACAGTGACTCACTATCACCTCTTTAGGTACAAAGTGGTACCACAGTGACTCACTATCACCTCTTTAGGTACAAAGTGGTACTACAGTGACTCACTATCACCTCTTTAGGTACAAAGTGGTACTACAGTGACTCACTATCACCTCTTTAGGTACAAAGTGGTATTACAGTGACTCACTATCACCTCTTTAGGTACAAAGTGGTACCACAGTGACTCACTATCACCTCTTTAGGTACAAAGTGGTACTACAGTGACTCACTATCACCTCTTTAGGTACAAAGTGGTACCACAGTGACTCACTATCACCTCTTTAGGTACAAAGTGGTACTACAGTGACTCACTATCACCTCTTTAGGTACAAAGTGGTACCACAGTGACTCACTATCACCTCTTTAGGTACAAAGTGGTACCACAGTGACTCACTATCACCTCTTTAGGTACAAAGTGGTACTACAGTGACTCACTATCACCTCTTTAGGTACAAAGTGGTATCACAGTGACTCACTATCACCTCTTTAGGTACAAAGTGGTACTACAGTGATTCACTATCACCTCTTCAGTTACAAAGTGGTACTACAGTGACTCACTATCACCTCTTTAGGTACAAAGTGGTACTACAGTGACGATATTACAGTGACTCACTATCACCTCTTTAGGTAGAAAGTGGTACTACAGTGACTCACTATCAACTATCACTATCACATCTAAACTTTTGACTGTCATTGAAACACCACCAAAGCAACAACACACCGACAGATGAGGATGGACTGAAACCTCATTTATGATTGAATGCTTTAAACGTCCTCTGAAGTTTTTATAACCTTCAGCTGATTTTGTATTCTAGCTTTGCTGAATTAAAACCACTTTGTTCTTCTGAATGGGCTGTTTTTCTGATAATGCCTGAATGAATCAGCAGAACGAGCGTGTGAACCTCTATCTGACTTTGCGCCTCATATTTCCGCGCTCCCTCTCCCAAAGCCTCCATCGATTGCGCTCCCCTTGACTTTCCGGCCGTCCTCACTGTGACCTTCCTGTTCTCAGGCTGCCGAGACTACATGCTCTCTAATTTAATCTCACGTCCTGACCACTCGGTGATGTATTACTATACCTGCGACTCCCATGATACCCTGTAACAAAATAACCTTTACCCTAAATACAGAATACAAAGTATTATTATTATTATTATTATTATTATTATTATTACATCACACCTTCTTCTGTTCATTCATTCACAGATTACTGTCTGACAAAATCAGATTTTCTGTAGCTGGATTATTAAATATATGTGATCACACTTACTGCCACTATCACCTCTTCAGGTATAAAGTGGTACTACAGTGACTTACTATCACCTCTTCAGGTAGAAAGCGGTATTACAGTGACTCACTATCACCTCTTCAGGTACAAAGTGGTACTACAGTGACTCACTATCACCTCTTCAGGTACAAAGTGGTACTACAGTGACTCACTATCACCTCTTCAGGTAGAAAGTGGTACTACAATGATTTACTATCACCTCTTCAGGTATAAAGTGGTACTACAGTGACTCACTATCACCTCTTCAGGTATAAAGTGGTATTACAGTGACTCTCTATCACCTCTTTAGGTACAAAGTTGTATTACAGTGACTCACTATCACCTCTTCAGGTAGAAAGTGGTACTACAGTAACTCACTATCACCTCTTCAGGCCTGCTTTCTTAAATAAAAAAGTTATTTTGAAGCATTTCTATTGGTCCATTCCAAAATAATTATCACACAATATAAATGGCAACTGCATATATATATATATATATATATATATATATATATATATATATATATATATATAGCACCCTTTTGTACTCACACTCACACAGAGAACCACAGAAACCCCATAAAGATGCTGTATTTTCTCATATCCCGCCTCACATCCCCCCTTACCTCAGTCTACAGTACAGAGCTGGAGCAGATATGGCTGCAGGCTGCTTCTTTCCTGACTGACAGCTCTTCTCAGGCTCTTGCTTTATTTTGTAGGTTTGTGAACGACAAAAAGACGTGGGATATCCACAGACAGTTCCTCTGGGGTCCGGCCCTGCTCATCTCTCCAGCACTGGATATGGTTAGACACACACACGCACACACTCCACTGCTGTCACTCCCTTCAACAGAAACTTAACTGAAGTAGAGATGCACTAAAACCGTGGCTACCAAAACTTCACAGCAGAAAATAGTGAAGTAGGCATGTGCAGACAACCCGAGGGGGGCAGGAGCTTAAACAAGGAATAATACATGAATTTAATTAACAGTGTGAGATGGTTCTTAACCCTTTGATGCACAAGCTAAGCAAACTCCTTCTAATGCACAACATGGGTCAAACCCGACCCGTACTCGTCCCACAGTTTTGAAAATAGCACCACCATTACAGCTTTTTAACCGGATGCACAGATTCTGGAAAACTATGTTTTTTTCCAGATTATTTTTTCCCATAGAGAATGAATAGGATGGAAAAGTGCACGCCAATCTACTGAACTTCTGCTGAACCCACACACCATTTCACAAACACTGACTCAGGTTGGACCTCTGACAACGACTGCAGTGTTGGTTTGACTTGCACTCGTCTGCTTGTCGTTTTTTTCCATCCCTCATTTCCACCCATAGAGTCCCATTCATTTTCAGTCACACCCAAACATTATGGTTTCATTGAACCTACAGCCTCCAAACTGCCTGCACTCTCTCAGAGCAGATCCCCAAACTCTAATCCAAAGACATACTGACCCGCACTCCTCTATTTGTCGTTTATTCATCCCTCATTCCTCCCATAGGGTCCCATTCATTTTCGGCCAAACCCAAACATCATGGTTTCATTTAATCTACCGCCTCCAAACTGGCTGTACTCACTCAGAGTAGATCCCCAACCTCTAGTTCACAGACACACTGACTCACATGCACAACCATCCTACGTTTCCTTCAGGAAATACACTTTCTATGTTATCGTATGTACTGCTGAGTGACTCTTTGGTAAATCAGTTTATTTCTTTATTTAATGCTCCGAGTCTTTATTAATTAAAATCTTGTTTTTGATCAGTTCATGAACAAAAACAGTGTTTGTAAATATGATCCTGACTGCAAATGTTCGTTATGCCAACAGTTCCCATCAAACTAAACACATAATAGTTCATTCTGAGCCATGTTCTGTTAGAAGGTAGTGATACAAACATGATTTTTTAATAATAAAGTAAACAATAAAACTGAAATCAGGATTTGTGATTATCAGAAACGAGTAAACTGAGGAATTCAGGGAAGCTCGAATAATGAAATGAATGTACTGCAAAGTGGTTGTGCATCAAAGGGTTAAAGAACAAAATTAATTCTTAAAAACACTATACAGTAAAAATGCTGACCTTGCGAGATTTTATTTAATTTTCAAGTTTCAAGTTTATTTGTCATTTTCAACCTAGAATAATAATATAATATAGTATATAAAAATGAAATATATATAGGAATATACAAAACATGTACCAAAGATAGATATACAGGAGGACATATGTAGAAAAGCAGGTTATCTAAGAAGATAAATATATATTATAATGACGTAGTCATTATATTGTCCATAGCAGCGAAATCAGGATAAATGAATCTTTTCTGTGTGGATCAGTACGCAGACGGTTGAAGTCTGTGTTTGTATTGAGTATCGAGAGGAGACACAGCGTCTAAGAACTTCTGCACTGCAAGTTTGACACCACTTAAAAGCATCTCGCTTGATATGCAGAATGCAGCAAAGCAGCGGAGCAGAGAGCAGAGCTCCTGCGAGCTTGCCGACGGCATCTATACAGACAGCACTTCAGAAAGATTCACAAACAACAGTGCAAAAGTGCAACCGGAACATACTGGAAGTTATCGCTGTGGATGAGCACCTGTTCAGCGTTCAGCAAAAGTTTTCTCGAACTGTAGAGCCTTTGTGCTCTCACGCAAGTGTAGATTCAGTTATCATCTAAGAACAAACCAATCTCCTGAAGAAAGAAACCCCTTCCAATCACTTCCACGTCCACAGGTGTATAAAACCAAAGACCTAGTCCTGCAGACTGCTTCTAGGATGCCACCTGTGAAACAAGTCCAGTCGTACAGTTTCCACACTACTAAATATTCCACAGTGGACTGTCAGTGGTGTTCTAACAAAGTGGAAGTGATTGAGAACGACAGCAACTCCGCCACCAAGTGGTAGAACACGTACAATGACAGAGCGGGTCAGCGGATGCTGAGGAGCATAGTGCACAGAGGTCACCAACTTTCTACAGAGTCCATCACTACAGACCTCCAAACTTCATGTGGTCTTCAGATCAGCTCAAGAACAGAGCATAGAGAGCTTCATGGAATGGGTCTCCATGGCTGACCAGCTGCATCCAAGTCTTACATCACCAAGAACAATGCAGAGCGTCAGATGCAGTGGAGTAAAGCACGCCGTCACTGGACTCTAGAGCAGCGGAGACGTGTTCTCTGGAGTGACCAATCACGCTTCTCCATCTGGCAATCTGATGGACGAGTCTGGGTTTGGCAGTTGAGAACGGTGCTTGTCTGACTGCATTGTGTCGAGTGTAAAGTTTGGTGGAGGGGGGATTATGGTGTGGGGTTGTGTTTCAGGAGGTGGGCTCGGACCCTCAGTTCCAGTGAAAGGAACTCGTAATGCTTCAGCAGACCAAGAGATTCTAAACAACTTTGTGGGGACAGTTTGGGGACGGCCCCTTCCTGTTCCAACACGACTTCCCACCAGAGCGCAAAGCAGCTCCATAAAGACATGGAGGAGCGAGTTTGGTGTGGAAGAACCTGACTGGCCTCAACCTGATAGAACACCTTTGGGATGAATTAGAGAGGAGACTACGAGCCAGACTTTCTCGTCCAACAAGAACAGTCAAACATTCCCATAAACACTCTCCTAAACCGCGTGGAGAGCCTTCCCGGAAGAGTCGGAGCTGTTATAGCTGCAAAGGTTGGGCCGACATCATATTAAACCCTATGGATTAAGAATGGGACGTCACTCACACATTGATTTCGAAGTCAGTGCACGCCTAGTATATAGAAGTATTAATGTGAATAAAAAGAAAACGTCAACATAAGCTGTATGTCTTGAAACTGTTGATCTGTTGTTTTTCTACTGGTTTAAATCTGTTCTCTGGTCTTCTGTAGGGTGAGACTGTGGTTTCGGCCTACGTCCCTAACGCTCGCTGGTATGATTACCACACGGTACGTTCAGCTGCAGCACTCCAGTGTTCGTTCAACCACGTGTACCATCGTATAATATATTTAAAGCTGTGCTCTCACCTCTGTGTAGACCACTGCTGTCGGCCCCTCACGAACTTTTACTGACTTGCTGTGTTTCCTCATTCAGGCCACAGCTCTAGACGTGAGAGGCCAGTTTGTTAACATTCCGACTCCACTGGACAAGATCAACCTGCATGTCAGAGGAGGCTACATCCTGCCCTGGCAGAAACCTGAGAACAACACCTTCTACAGGTAAACATGAGGCACTAAAGGACATTACAGTGAGACTCAGGGTTTTATTTATATAGAGCTTCTTATGGAGGTATCTATAAGCTGCTACGATTCGTCACTTCAACATACGAGAAAAGTCATCGACGGCTTTGAGAATTCATTTGGCAAGTCGTCTATGGGTGTAACTGCATTGAGCAGCAACATGTTGGGAAAAGAAGACTTGGACCAATCATAGCGCTAGATTTAAACTCTTCAAACAGGCTACGAGCACAGAGCCGGGAGCCTTCAAAACAAAAGTAAAGAAATTGGGTTTCATCCCTCTCAGTCCATCTACATACTGGGACTGGTTTTAAAGGGAGGACGGTGCTAAACCCAGTTTTAGAGGTAACTGGCTGGATGTGGGAATGTGAGTTTAGAATTTAATTTCATGCAATTTTCATGCAATTTATAAACAATATTGTTTATTTCACAATGAATGTAGTGTATCAGATGATTTTTAAAGAATATAAATGTTTGTATTAAAGTCTATTTTTGTATAAAGGCTTATTTTACATATAGTCTATTATCAGCAATTCTCAGTCCTCTGTCTAAATCTCCTGGTACGACCACCAATCCAAGTTAAGGATGTTATTGGACTAAGTGGTTGTTAGGACACTCTTGATCAATTGTGATGCACAGCTGAAAAACATTCTACTAATAAGTGAGTATAAAAGGGAACAACATTCTAGGTTAGTTTAGTATCTGAAGATCAGCAGTTGATGTCTTGCTGACCGACTCACAATGACCAGAAAGAAACAACTTTCTTTAGAGACCCGTCAGTCCATTGTTGTTGTGACTCTCAGGATCGGACTCTAACTGATAGAGCAGAACTGACACCACTGTAGTGGTTTGGGGATAGAACGTATAGCAGCATGCTGCTCTGGTGGTTGACCGAGTAGAATCAATCAGATTGGGTAAACTGACCAATACCGGCACACTGGGATCATAAGGAGGCGTGGCTTAACCCTCCTGTTATGTTCACATGCAAGAAACAGCATATTGTCCTGGCGGGGGGGCATTGTGCTCTGGGATCAGGATAATTAGCCTAATTGGATAATTGGACCCCCTGAATGTCTCAAAATCAAAATTCTGAAAATTAATTTATGCTATCACTTTAAAACTGCAGCACTGGTCTTCCTCTGGGTGGCGCTATCGCAAACTGGTTCACCCAGATGGTCCTTCATAGCATAACAACTGTAACTATTAAAAAACTGATTTTATTATTTATAATATAAATCATTTACATTTATATTTTCTTGTATTTTAAAATTATGACATAGGTCAAATAGACCCTTAACGTAACAGGAGGGTTAAAGACACAGGAGCTCTAAGAGAGTGTTTAAACCCTGCGTTCTCCCATAGGAAGTGACTGGACTCCTGCTAGCGTGAACATATGGTTAGAAGTCTAGATATTTAGAGTTATTTAGAATTATAATTTACTTTCAGAAATAAAAATAATGTGAGAATGTTATGTGGACTGTACACAACTTTTTTTTATTACTTTGAAATTACAGTAAAAAACTTCTAAACACAAACACAAAAGTTAAATGGACTAAAAAAAAATTTAGATTTCGAAACTTCTTTGTTTGCAACTCTTGAAAGTTAATGAGACGAGCACTATCATACAACCTCCTCGTCCCGGGCTACTAACGTCGAGCGCTAACTCCAGCCTGTGTGCTGCTTGTGTATCGTCCTCTGATGTTCTGCTTGCCACGTTCATCCTTTTCCTCTCTTTCCTTCACACCTGCAGTCGGAGGAATCCAATGGGACTGATCGCTGCCCTTGGCGATGATGGAACAGCACAAGGTTCTCTGTTCTGGGACGACGGAGAGGGCATCGGTATGTTTTTCAGCTATATGTAGAGCACCACTGTGTTTAACCCTTAACCGTCTCGAGATGTTTATGTTGCTTGTTGAACTTCTTCTTCTACTTCTGAACACGCGTGTGGTATCTACTGAAAACATTTAGGAGTTGCACTTCACACAGTTGCTCCGCTCGCTTCACTGAGCTAACGATTCTGTGAGATTACTTTAGTTATCGCCGGCATAGACGTTGACCTTTAAGGGTTAAACATATTCATGTGCACGTGTGTATTTAATCCTTTATGGGGACCAAGTTCCCACATGTTAATGAAAATGAAAATGTTAGTGGAACCACTGACTGTTACTTCTAAGGCTTACACACATTTGTGTGCATGTGTGTATTTAACTCTTTCAGGGGACCATTTTCTACATGTTAATGAAAACATGACCATTAGTTGGTTATGTTAGTGGAACCACATGGCTGCTATTCATGACCATTGACTGTGACTTCTAAGGGTTAAACACATTTGTGTGTGTGTGTGTGTGTGTGTGTTTGTATTTACCTCTTTATGGCAACCATGTTCCCACATGCTGGTAAATACATAACCATTCCGTTGGTCATGTTAGTGGAACCACATGGCTGCTAACAATGAGCATTGACGGTGACTTCTAAAGGGTTAAAGACATCCATGTGTGTTTGTATTAAACTCTTTACGGGGACCAAGTTCCCACATGGAACGTGATGAAAACATGACCAACTAATGGAACCACATGATTCTATTCATGAGTATGTGTAATTAAAAATAAGCCGAAGTAGATGAGATTAAGGTTACGGCTGGGTTTGGTAGGCAAGGCTGCGTTTATAGAAGTAGTTTTATTTTTTTCCTTTAGTGTTTTGTAGCTATTTGTGTATGTAAACAGGCTGTGAAGTTATAAAACCCAAAGTTTTATAAAGTTTTAAACACACCAGAGGGAGAAACTCTCTCCCAGAGATGCCACTTTTCCAAAAGCCTCATTGGAATTGCAGCTCTTTTCTCTGTTACAAGGTGACATCATCTTGTAACACAAACCTTTATTGCCTGCCTACTGGCAAGCTTGGCACCTCCTCACATAACACAGAGAGAACTAAACCAGTGACCACTCTGAAACGTCCAGCTCCAGCTTAACTTGTGAAGGTGGAACTTGAAATCTGAACCAATCAGAGTGGGTAAACTGACCAATATGGACACAATGGGCTCATTGGGGGCGGGGCTTATCATCAAAAGGTATCTCCATTTTTTGTCAATTTTTCTTTTCTACATTATTTCAACACGAGAGCTGGCATTTATACTGTGTGGAAAATGTATGATGTATGGACCAAAAGAAATACTCCAAAATAGCTTGAAATTAATTCTGGTTCCATTGACTTGCATTGAAAGTAAAGACGGTTTTTGGCCTCTCCTGTAAAGTTACTGTTTTATAGAAAAATCAACGTAAATCCACCTTTAACTTTCATACGTCATAATTTAATGAATCAAACTGAGCATACATGAGCTCCACCACGTAAAGAGTCGACTCGTTGTTGTTTCACACCCCGTGGTTGTGATGGCGTGTGGCTGTGAGAGGTTCGTTCATTACCGCGTCCAAACTGCATAATCGACTGCCGTCTCGAGCAGGTCAGAAATCCATCCGGCGGTCTCTCCGCTCAGCCGGAGCTTGTTTGGGCAATTAGCTGCTTCCCCCCTCACTCGGAATGAAGTCAGTGAAGCTGAAATTCAGCCCAGGCCTGAAGTTTAGTTGGGCTAAAATCACACAGTGGATGTTTTTACACTCACTGGTACAGATGCTTTACAGGAGAGGCCAAAAACCTTCTTTATTTTCAATGTAAGTCAATGAAACCAGAATTTCTTCCAAGCTATTTTGGAGCACTTCTATTGGCCGATTCATCAAGAAACTCTCAGACTATGTGAACAGCAGCTCTCGTGTTCAAACAATGCATGAAAATAAAAATCAAGAAAAATGTATATACATCTTCGGACAGCAACGATATGCACAGTCACAGACTGTAGCCCACCAAGTTCTGACCACAGGACCACTGCTGACCAGATCATTCTTAGCATTGTAGAGTTCTTGTAACACCACTTAGTCTTTGCTCAGTGTCCAAAGAGCAACAAATATCAACTTTACAGGAGAGACCAAAAACTGTCTTTACTTTCTATACAAGTCAATGGAACCAAAAAAGTTTTCAAGCTATTTTGGAGCATTTCTATTCGTCCATTCATCATGAAATTGCTACATAATGTAAACAGGACCTCTTGTGTTCAAATGGTGCATGAAAATAAAAATCAAGAAAAATGGATAAAAGTTTTGCTATGGACAGCGATAAAATATACAGTCACAGACTGTAGCCCACCGGGTTCTGACCACAGGACCACTGCTGACCAGATACTCTGTGGGTGGGAGATCATTCTTAGCACTGCAGTGCTCTTGTAACACCACTTTGTCTGTACTCACTGTACAAAGAACAACAAATATCTCCAAAACAACAACTTTACAGCAGAGGCCAAAAACTGTCTTTAGTTTCAATGTAAGGCAATGGAACCAAAAAAGTTTCCAAGCTATTTTTGAGCATTTCTATTGGTCCATTCATCATGAAATTGGTACACGATGTAAACAGTAGCTCTTGTGTTCAAACGATACATGAAAATAAAAATCAAGAAATATGTAGTCCAAAAGTTTCTGACCACAGGACCACTGCTGACCAGATACTATGTGGGTGGTGGACCATTCTTACACACACCAGTATGGATGCTAGGTTAAGAGTGGACCACCACAGCAGCTCTGTGGTCCGAAAATCACCACAGCTATGGCTCAACAGATGACTTTCAGTTTCGGTGGAGCTACAAGAAAGGGGTTTCTGATAAAGTGGCCACTGTTGTCTGTGTTATGTACATCACTCTGATGCTTGTTTAACAGTCTGCTCTCTGTTTCTCTTTCCTTCTGTGTCTCTCTCCTCCCATCCCACTGGGCGATGATTCCTCGGCCCCCCACAGACACGGATAAGGAGGGGAAGTACCTCCACACGTTTTTCAGCGTGTTTAAGGTAAGCGGACCCTCGCTCTGCTGCATTTCTCTATGTGTCTCAGTTAGACCGGGTCCCGGTGGTCTGCGGTGAATTCGAAAACAGAGCGCGTCTCTCGCCGCCAAACATCTGTGGCTAGAACGCGGCGGGCTCCAAGACCATTTCATGCAGAGTGGGCGCGCGGTGTAGAGCCAGCCAGGGCCGTCCAGCTCGGCCAAAACGCTATACAGATTTTGAGGTCAGATGCTGAAAGATTAACTGAACCGCGGGGGCCAAAAAAGTGCCCCACATAATCTCCGGCTACTCATACAACGAGGTCAGACCCAGTCCACTGCAGTCCTGTACGCCACTCGTATATTAAAATATAATCTTCAGACCGCAGTCACGCGTCTGCATCACCTGTCCGTTAGGAATTAGGGTTTAGGGTTTTGTTGGAAAAGGGTTAGGTTTGGGGTTACGGTTAGGGTTAGTATGGTGGTGTAGTGGTTAGTATGGTGGTGTAGTGGTTAGTACGGTGGTGTAGTGGTTAGTACGGTGGTGTAGTGGTTAGTATGGTGGTGTAGTGGTTAGTATGGTGGTGTAGTGGTTAGTACGGTGGTGTAGTGGTTAGTAAAGTGGTGTAGTGGTCAGTATGGTGGTGTAGTGGTTAGTATGGTGGTGTAGTGGTTAGTACGGTGGTGTAGTGGTTAGTACGGTGGTGTAGTGGTCAGTATGGTGGTGTAGTGGTTAGTATGGTGGTGTAGTGGTTAGTACGGTGGTGTAGTGGTTAGTACGGTGGTGTAGTGGTCAGTATGGTGGTGTAGTGGTTAGTATGGTGGTGTAGTGGTCAGTACGGTGGTGTAGTGGTTAGTATGGTGGTGTAGTGGTCAGTATGGTGGTGTAGTGGTTAGTACGGTGGTGTAGTGATCAGTACGGTGGTGTAGTGGTTAGTATGGTGGTGTAGTGGTTAGTACACAGTGGTGTAGTGGTTAGTATGGTGGTGTAGTGGTTAGTACGGTGGTGTAGTGGTTAGTATGGTGGTGTAGTGGTCAGTACGGTGGTGTAGTGGTCAGTATGGTGGTGTAGTGGTCAGTATGGTGGTGTAGTGGTTAGTATGGTGGTGTAGTGGTTAGTACGGTGGTGTAGTGGTTAGTATGGTGGTGTAGTGGTCAGTACGGTGGTGTAGTGGTCAGTATGGTGGTGTAGTGGTCAGTATGGTGGTGTAGTGGTTAGTATGGTGGTGTAGTGGTTAGTATGGTGGTGTAGTGGTTAGTACGGTGGTGTAGTGGTTAGTATGGTGGTGTAGTGGTTAGTATGGTGGTGTAGTGGTCAGTATGGTGGTGTAGTGGTTAGTACGGTGGTGTAGTGGTTAGTATGGAGGTGTAGTGGTTAGTATGGTAGTGTAGTAGTCAGTATGGTGGTGTAGTGGTTAGTACGGTGGTGTAGTGGTCAGTACGGTGGTGTAGTGGTCAGTATGGTGGTGTAGTGGTCAGTATGGTGGTGTAGTGGTCATTATGGTGGTGTAGTGGTTAGTACGGTGGCGTAGTGGTTAGTACGGTGGCGTAGTGGTTAGTACGGTGGTGTAGTGGTTAGTACGGTGGTGTAGTGGTTAGTATGGTGGTGTAGTGGTCAGTATGGTGGTGTAGTGGTTAGTATGGTGGTGTAGTGGTCAGTACGGTGGTGTATTGGTTAGTATGGTGGTGTAGTGGTTAGTATGGTGGTGTAGTGGTCAGTATGGTGGTGTAGTGGTTAGTATGGTGGTGTAGTGGTCAGTATGGTGGTGTAGTGGTTAGTATGGTGGTGTAGTGGTTAGTATGGTGATGTAGTGGTTAGTATGGTGGTGTAGTGGTCAGTATGGTGGTGTAGTGGTTAGTATGGTGGTGTAGTGGTCAGTATGGTGGTGTAGTGGTTAGTATGGTGGTGTAGTGGTCAGTATGGTGGTGTAGTGGTTAGTATGGTGGTGTAGTGGTTAGTATGGTGGTGTAGTGGTCAGTATGGTGGTGTAGTGGTCAGTATGGTGGTGTAGTGGTTAGTATGGTGGTGTAGTGGTCAGTATGGTGGTGTAGTGGTTAGTATGGTGGTGTAGTGGTTAGTATGGTGGTGTAGTGGTCAGTATGGTGGTGTAGTGGTCAGCACTGTCTCCTCACAGTAAGATGATCTGGGTTGGATTCCCGGTCTGGGTGGTTCTGTGTGGAGTGTGTATGTTCTCTCTGTGTTTGAGTGGGTTCCTCCGGGTACTCCGGTTTCCTCCCACAGTCCAAACACATGCATGTTAGGATCCTCACTCTAAACTGATCGTAGTTTATTCATATGCGATGAAAATCTGGTTCCACTGACCATCTGGTTTGATTAAAAGTAGAATATGTTGAAGTTCTGACAGCAGTGACGTGATATATTATATTATATTATATTATATTATATTATATTATAGTATTTCATTATTTGATTTGCGTTTGTTTACATTGAGAGGTGGGTTTAAGTGGTGGACAGAGACTGAGCTGTGATGTAGCTGGTTATTAATATTAAACTGTGATTACCGTGTTTCTAATTTGTGCTATGTTGCTGTGTGTGTTTCAGAACACTCTGAGAAACTCCAATATACACCGTGGCCTGGACCCTGCTGACCGCCTGACGCTGGGTCATGTGAAGGTCTGGGGCGCAGGAAGTGTTCCCATCTCTAAAGTGACCATTTTATACCTTGCAGACCCACCGGTCACTCTGACGTTCACCCACAATGTCATCACAGAGGTCAGACTCACTCACTCACCCACTCACTTACTCACTCACTAACTCAGTCACTCACTCACCCAATCACCTACTCACTCAATCACTCACTCATCCAATCACTTACTCACTCACTCACTTACTCACTGACCCACTCACTTACTTACCCACTCACTCACTCACTCACTCACTGACCCACTCACTCACTCACTCACTCACTTACTCACCCACTTACTCACTCACTCACCCACTCACTCACTCACTCAATCATTCACCCACTTACTCACCCACTCACTCACTTACTTACTCACCCACTTACTCACTCACCCACTCACTCACTCACTTACCCACTCACTCAATCATTCACCCACTTACTCATTCACTCACTCACCTACTTGTTCACCCATTCACTCAGACACACAAAAACATTCACACAAACACACTGGCCGGGGAATCGAACCCACAACCTTCTTGCTGCGAGGCGATAGCACCAATGAATGCTACCAAATATAAATATACTAAATAAATATAATAAATAATTACAATCAACAAACAACAGAAGCACATGGAACATGACATGACAATGTAAACAAAGTGGGGGAACAAACAGGAAGGGAAGCATACCAAGACGAGACTTGATACTAGGGTTGTAAGAAAATATCGAAATATTGAGTATCAGGATATTATGTTTAGTGATACTGTATTGATTCTCAAAAACACAGTATCGATACACAGATTCCTGGCAGACAGTGAGTCATTGTATGTTGTGTTTTCAGCTCCACTCCAACATTAACAAGCAGCACAAGGGCGCAATGCTATTGTAAGCATTGATAAACCTGTTCATAGTTTATATAGTGGTGAGTTTTAATAGTAGGATTTGAAAAATCGCTGTTTATCGTGATATATTAAATCATGAGCCTGTATCACGATAAGTATTGTATCGCCAAGTTCTTGCTAATACACAGCCCTGCTCAATACTGGAGTAAAGATTAATACTCCTAGGGTTTAGTAGACTTTAGTAGTAATTAGTAGTAGTAGTAATTTGGTACTTTAGTAGTAAGTTTAGTAGTAATTTGGGCCATTCCTAATGTTAAAAGCATCCTTACATTGTTTTGTATTGGAACAGCAGCGACTAATGGCCACGCTTGCTACCAAATATAAATATACTAAATAAATATACTAAATAATTACAACCCTAGTTCCAAAAATGTTGGGACGCTGTGGAAAATGTCAGAGCTATCGGATAGCAAACAGAAGCACATGGAACATGACATGACAATGTAAACAAAGCGGGGGAACAAACAGGAAGGGAAGCATACCATGGCGAGACTTGATACTAGGGGTGTAAGAAAATATCGAAATATTGAATATCAGGATATTATGTTTAGTGATACTGTATCGATTCTCAAAACACAGTATCAATACACAGATTGCTGGCAGACAGTGAATCATTGTATGTTGTGTTTTCAGCTCCACTCCAACATTAACAAGCAGCACTAGGGCGCAATGCTATTGTAAGCATTAGCAAACCTGTTTATAGTTTATATAGTGGTGTGTTTTAATAGTAGGATTTAAAAAATCACAGTTTATCGTGATATATTGAATCGTGAGCGCTGTATCACGATACGTATTGTATCGCCAGGTTCTTGCTAATACACAGCCCTGCTCAATACTGGAGTTCAGATTAATACTCCTAGAGTTTAGTAGACTTTAGTAGTAATTTGGGCCATTCCTAATGTAAAAAGCGTCCTTACAGTGTTTTGTATTGGAACAGCAGAGATTAATGGCCACACTAGAGCGTTTTCTGAGTGGGCGCCGGTGGGTTTTCCGCGTTGGGTTTCATCGGAGGCGGGCGCCTGGAAAGGCAGCGCGGGCGCGAGGGTGGAGAAACGGATTATCCGTGACAAAGGTGGAGGGCAATGATATTGCTGCTTTCCCCTTGACTCTTTTCAAAAGCTGCCCTTGCAGAGTCGCATTCAAACGGACCAACGACGCAGATTCTATTAATACCGACGCGAGAGGAGCTTTAGAGGCCGGGATTTACAGCAGCTGGGCGAGAGATCGAGGGGAGAAAGTGACAGAGAGAGGCGCTGTGTCTGGATTTGAATAACTAGTGTTCCAGCTCGCGCAGAGCCATTTATCTTTCTTAGCATTTCCCAACTGCATACTAAGTTTGAAAGGGCCAGGCAGCTCCATCTGTCTCTGTGTGTGTGTGTTTGCCTCTCCGCAGCTTAAAGGGAGCAAAAGGTGGCAGTTCACACTGTTACACACACACACACACACACATAGACCCAAATAGACACACATAGACACACTGCTTTATGCCTCCTTATCACATTTTAATGGTGGCTTCCACTGAAATTACCCATAATCACTCCGTTTCACCTGAAATTTAGGGGTCGGGGCCTCGGACGTGGTGACGGCACATCCCTTATGAGGGTTGTTTTTGTTTCTGAAGATAAAACGCCCAACACAGTCATTATCATTTATCCAAAAGTGACTCGTTCTGTGGTTTTCTGATCACGGTGGCTAATTTGCATTTAAACATTTTCCGTTAAGGAACATGTTTAATTAGTTTTGAGCAGTGAATGTATGATCTGAGTCAACACAGCTTCTCCAGCATTAACAGCTAAAACCACAGCCTTGGGCTCTATTGCAGTAAACCCACCACTCCACCCGTATTCAGGCTCGGAAACTGAACAGCACAGCAAGACGACACCACAACACACCTTCTCAAGATGTTCTTGTGCTGTATGCATTTTAATTGCATGTATAAAACATGAATATATATATATATCTTCATTTTTTATGTCGGTCAATGGAACCAGAATGTTTTCCAAGCTATTCTGAAGCACTGTGTCCATTGATTTCACACTTTTTTATATTTATGTGTGTATTTCTTTATTATTATATGTCTTCAGTACAAACTGGGGTTTAGTTTAGAAACATAAACACCCTAAATGGCTCCTTGTATGGTGAAATCGTTCTTCAGGTTGATGGTAAATGTGTTCTGCGTGGTTCTATAATATTATTATTTTCTCATTCAATTGGAGTCAATTGAAGAGTACCCATGCCATACACATGCGATAACCCTCATCTGCTGAACGTAAGACAGTATCCAGAACAGACTGAGCTGTCGTAAAACAAGGGACGTGCTAGACATAAACATCTACAGAGTTCTCAAAGCCTAACGTAAAGCTGATCATGTTTGCAACCCCCCCTCAACCAGTACTCACAAATCTTAACCTTAAAAAAGAAGTTGTTTATATTTCAACTACTTTCAAGTATGTGTAACAGTAACAAACATTTTACAAAGTGTTTTTTGTTAAAATAGCAGAACCATTCTCTGTGCTATCTAGAACCATTAACTTTTTTTTAGTCATCTAATATATCATTGTTATCCAAAATCTCTTTACTGTCAATCTTTATTTGTTTATTTATTTTATTTGGATCCCCATTAGCAGCTATTCTACCGGGGGTCCATCAGACATAGAACACACATATACATTATACATATACAACAAAAAAGAAAAGAAAAGAAGAACATACTCTATGTATATTTCAAATGTATACAAAAGAAGATAAAATAAAAATAGATAAGAAGAAACAAGTAAGAAGTAGAAATTTAAAAAGTATCAATCAGCCATTAAAACATTACAGTTATTAAACAAAAAGGAATATATAAATTAAAATGAATTTTAATGAGTACTTAAAATGTAAAGGAAACAATAAGAACAGAGAGCAAATTAGGTAAAATAAATTGTAAAAGACTAATAAAAAAACTTAATAAGAAACTAAAGGTAGAAAAAAATGTGTCATTGTACTTTCAATAACCGCAATATTCCCTTTAAAACTAATTTCCCTAATCTACTTTTAACTTTATTTATTTACACGATTCAGTTATTCCCATTTTCTGACAAGTTTTTATGAAACTCATATTGTGATCTTTTCCACATAAAATGTAACATTTTATTGGGGCCCAGAAGTTTTAAAGTAGCAAAATATTGATGGTTAAATAATTTTTTAGTGATTCAATGATTAATCTTTTTAAAACCTAAAATGTTTGTTTTGTAATAAAGTCATTTTAACACAATATATATATATATATATATATATATATATACACACACATGTAGAAACATATAAACAGGTTCTGGTCAAATACTGAGTCCCTGTTGTGTCTCTGCTGTTTCAGGAGCTGATCATCGACGCCACTAGCGGGACGTATTTCTTGGACGAGGGTTTCAGTATTACCTGGAGCACATGAGCGTGACAGGGGAGCAGCGGGAACTCCACCCACATATCCAGCTATCGCCTGGCAAATTAACTAATGATCATGTTTCGGTTGTATGAGTTTTATTTATGAAGCTAAAGCGGTGGCGCTAATATACAGAGATTGGATGAAATTGTACTGTAAAGTGAGATGTAATAGTATTTAATGTGAATACCTGTGTTATGTAACATGCTGTATGAAATCATTTGTGATAACAATAAAGCCTCGCAGTTCTGAAGACGAGCGCGTGTGGTAGTGCTTGTGTGGAATAGAAGTCCTCGGTTGGCCTTGGTTGTTGCTAACAAGGCCAAAGTTGGAAAACTGCACCGCTGATGGCAGCATCTTGGGAAGATGACAATAATAACCCCTAATTATCAACAATCACTCTTTTTTTCGGGCCTCTTTTGCCGCCGCTACCTGCCAGGCCGTCTTTCTGCACAATTAGATTCAGATATAATGATATGATAATCAATTATTCATTCCACAATAAACATAATGATATCAATTTAGTGATGGGGACTGTAAATTGATTTCTGCTCTAATTGGCAATCAGTGTGAGTTGAGGCATGTAGGTGTGTGGAGGATTGGGGTGGGGAGGGGTGGTGGCGGGAGAGGGGGAGGTGATCCTGCCTTAGCTGCAAGCTAATGACGGTAATGGAGATATTTTTTTATTATTTTCTGTCTTTTTACACAGAATGAGACAGGACGGTGAAGATCCAACTGAGAATATAATTATTTGGGGTTTTATGGTGCGAGAAAAAAGCACATCTTAAGCAACTATTCAATTAGCAAGAGAACAGCAGTCCTGCCTCCTCGGCAGGAGAAGCTGACACTCAAACAGCAGCACGCTTAAAAAAAGAAAGAAGAAGATACATGTTTACCAAATAAAAAACAAGTATAGTTGTAGAGGTTAGTGTTTAGTGTAAATGTAGGAGTTAGTGTTTAGTGTAAATGTAGGAGTTAGTGTTTAGTGTAAATGTAGGAGTTAGTGTTTAGTGTAAATGTAGAGGTTAGTGTTTAGTGTAAATGTAGGAGTTAGTGTTTAGTGTAAATGTAGGAGTTAGTGTTTAGTGTAAATGTAGGAGTTAGTGTTTAGTGTAAATGTAGAGGTTAGTGTTTAGTGTAAATGTAGGAGTTAGTGTTTAGTGTAAATGTAGGAGTTAGTGTTTAGTGTAAATGTAGAGGTTAGTGTTTTGTGTAAATGTAGAGGTTAGGGTTTTGTGTAAATGTAGGAGTTAGTGTTTAGTGTAAATGTAGGAGTTAGGGTTTAGTGTAAATGTAGAGGTTAGTGTTTAGTGTAAATGTAGAGGTTAGTGTTTAGTGTAAATGTAGGGGTTATGGTTTAGTGTAAATGTAGGAGTTAGTGTTTAGTATGAATGTAGGAGTTAGTGTTTAGTGTAAATGTAGGAGTTAGTGTTTAGTGTAAATGTAGAGGTTAGGGTTTAGTGTAAATGTAGGAGTTAGGGTTTAGTGTAAATGTAGGAGTTAGTGTTTAGTGTAAATGTAGGAATTAGTGTTTAGTGTAAATGTAGGGGTTAGGGTTTAGTGTAAATGTAGGAGTTAGTGTTTAGTGTAAATGTAGGAGTTAGTGTTTAGTGTAAATGTAGGAGTTAGGGTTTAGTGTAAATGTAGGAGTTAGTGTTTAGTGTAAATGTAGGAGTTAGGGTTTAGTGTAAATGTAGGAGTTAGTGTTTAGTGTAAATGTAGAGGTTAGTGTTTAGTGTAAATGTAGGAGTTAGGGTATAGTGTAAATGTAGGTGTTAGTGTGTCTAATGACGGTAATGGAGATTTTTTTTTTTATTTTCTGTCTTTTTACACAGAATGAGACAGGACGGTGAAGATCCAACTGAGAATATAATTATTTGGGGTTTTATGGTGCGAGAAAAAAGCACATCTTAAGCAACTATTCAATTAGCAAGAGAACAGCAGTCCTGCCTCCTTGGCAGGAGAAGCTGACACTCAAACAGCAGCACGCTTAAAAAAAGAAAGAAGAAGATACACGTTTACCAAATGAAAAACAAGTATAGTTGTAGAGGTTAGTGTTTAGTGTAAATGTAGGAGTTAGTGTTTAGTGTAAATGTAGGAGTTAGGGTTTAGTGTAAATGTAGGAGTTAGTGTTTAGTGTAAATGTAGAGGTTAGTGTTTAGTGTAAATGTAGAGGTTAGTGTTTAGTGTAAATGTAGGAGTTAGTGTTTAGTGTAAATGTAGGAGTTAGTGTTTAGTGTAAATGTAGGAGTTAGGGTTTAGTGTAAATGTAGAGGTTAGTGTTTAGTGTAAATGTAGGAGTTAGTGTTTAGTGTAAATGTAGGAGTTAGTGTTTAGTGTAAATGTAGAGATTAGTGTTTAGTGTAAATGTAGGAGTTAGTGTTTAGTGTAAATGCAGGAGTTAGTGTTTAGTGTAAATGTAGGAGTTAGTGTTTAGTGTAAATGTAGGAGTTAGTGTTTAGTGTAAATGTAGAGGTTAGTGTTTAGTGTAAATGTAGGAGTTAGTGTTTAGTGTAAATGTAGGAGTTAGTGTTTAGTGTAGATGTAGGAGTTACAGTTTAGTGTAAATATAGAGGTTAGTGTTTAGTGTAAATGTAGGAGTTAGTGTTTAGTGTAAATGTAGGAGTTAGGGTTTAGTGTAAATGTGGAGGTTAGTGTTTAGTGTAAATGTAGAGGATAGTGTTTAGTGTAAATGTAGAGGTTAGTGTTTAGTGTAAATGTAGGGGTTATGGTTTAGTGTAAATGTAGGAGTTAGTGTTTAGTATGAATGTAGGAGTTAGTGTTTAGTGTAAATGTAGGAGTTAGTGTTTAGTGTAAATGTAGAGGTTAGGGTTTAGTGTAAATGTAGGAGTTAGGGTTTAGTGTAAATGTAGGAGTTAGTGTTTAGTGTAAATGTAGGAGTTAGGGTATAGTGTAAATGTAGGTGTTAGTGTGTCTAATGACGGTAATGGAGATTTTTTTATTATTTTCTGTCTTTTTACACAGAATGAGACAGGACGGTGAAGATCCAACTGAGAATATAATTATTTGGGGTTTTATGGTGCGAGAAAAAAGCACATCTTAAGCAACTATTCAATTAGCAAGAGAACAGCAGTCCTGCCTCCTTGGCAGGAGAAGCTGACACTCAAACAGCAGCACGCTTAAAAAAAGAAAGAAGAAGGTACACGTTTACCAAATGAAAAACATGTATAGTTGTAGAGGTTAGTGTTTAGTGTAAATGTAGGAGTTAGTGTTTAGTGTAAATGTAGGAGTTAGGGTTTAGTGTAAATGTAGGAGTTAATGTTTAGTGTAAATGTAGGAGTTAGTGTTTAGTGTAAATGTAGGAGTTAGTGTTTAGTGTAAATGTAGGAGTTAGGGTTTTGTGTAAATGTAGGAGTTAGTGTTTAGTGTAAATGTAGAGGTTAGGGTTTTGTGTAAATGTAGGAGTTAGTGTTTAGTGTAAATGTAGGAGTTAGTGTTTAGTGTAAATGTAGGAGTTAGTGTTTAGTGTAAATGTAGGAGTTAGGGTTTAGTGTAAATGTAGGAGTTAGAGTTTAGTGTAAATGTAGGAGTTAGGGTTTAGTGTAAATGTAGGTGTTAGTGTTTATGTTAAATGTAGGAGTTATTGTTTAGTGTGAATGTAGAGGTTAGGGTTTAGTGTAGATGTAGGGGTTAGGGTTTAGTGCAAATGTAGAGGTTAGTGTTTAGTGTAAATGTAGGAGTTAGTGTTTAGTGTAAATGTAGGAGTTAGAGTTTAGTGTAAATGTAGAGGTTAGTGTTTAGTGTAAATGTAGGAGTTAGTGTTTAGTGTAAATGTAGAGGTTAGGGTTTAGTGTAGATGTAGGGGTTAGGGTTTAGTGTAAATGTAGAGGTTAGTGTTTAGTGTAAATGTAGGAGTTAGTGTTTAGTGTAAATGTAGGTGTTAGAGTTTAGTGTAAATGTAGGAGTTAGGGTTTAGTGTAAATGTAGGTGTTAGTGTTTAGTGTAAATGTAGGAGTTAGTGTTTAGTGTAAATGTAGAGGTTAGGGTTTAGTGTAAATGTAAGAGTTAGTGTTTATTGTAAATGTAGGAGTTAGGGTTTAGTGTAAATGAAGGTGTTAGTGTTTAGTGTAAATTTAGAGGTTAGTGTTTAGTGTAAATGTAGGAGTTAGTGTTTAGTGTAAATGTAGGAGTTAGAGTTTAGTGTAATTGTAGGAGTTAGTGTTTAGTGTAAATGAAGGTGTTAGTGTTTAGTGTAAATGTAGGGGTTAAGGTTTAGTGTAAATGTAGGTGTTAGTGTTTAGTTTAAATGTAGTAGTTAGTGTTTAGTGTAAATGTAGAGGTTATGGTTTAGTGTAAATGTAGGAGTTAGTGTTTAGTGTAAATGTAGGAGTTAGTGTTTAGTGTAAATGTAGGAGTTAGAGTTTAGTGTAATTGTAGGAGTTAGTGTTTAGTGTAAATGAAGGTGTTAGTGTTTAGTGTAAATGTAGGGGTTAAGGTTTAGTGTAAATGTAGGTGTTAGTGTTTAGTGTAAATGTAGTAGTTAGTGTTTAGTGTAAATGTAGAGGTTATGGTTTAGTGTAAATGTAAGAGTTAGTGTTTAGTGTAAATGTAGGAGTTAGTGTTTAGTGTAAATGTAGGAGTTAGAGTTTAGTGTAATTGTAGGAGTTAGTGTTTAGTGTAAATGAAGGTGTTAGTGTTTAGTGTAAATGTAGGGGTTAAGGTTTAGTGTAAATGTAGGTGTTAGTGTTTAGTGTAAATGTAGTAGTTAGTGTTTAGTGTAAATGTAGAGGTTATGGTTTAGTGTAAATGTAGGAGTTAGTGTTTAGTGTAAATGTAGGAGTTAGTGTTTAGTGTAAATGTAGAGGTTAGGGTTTAGTGTAAATGTAGGAGTTAGTGTTTATTGTAAATGTAGGACTTAGGGTTTAGTGTAAATGAAGGTGTTAGTGTTTAGTGTAAATGTAGAGGTTAGTATTTAGTGTAAATGTAGGAGTTAGTGTTTAGTGTAAATGTAGGAGTTAGAGTTTAGTGTAAATGTAGGAGTTAGGGTTTAGTGTAAATGTAGGTGTTAGTGTTTAGTGTAAATGTAGTAGTTAGTGTTTAGTGTAAATGTAGAGGTTATGGTTTAGTGTAAATGTAGGAGTTAGTGTTTAGTGTAAATGTAGGAGTTAGTGTTTAGTGTAAATGTAGAGGTTAGGGTTTAGTGTAAATGTAGGAGTTAGTGTTTATTTTAAATGTAGGACTTAGGGTTTAGTGTAAATGAAGGTGTTAGTGTTTAGTGTAAATGTAGAGGTTAGTGTTTAGTGTAAATGTAGGAGTTAGTGTTTAGTGTAAATGTAGGAGTTAGAGTTTAGTGTAAATGTAGGAGTTAGGGTTTAGTGTAAATGTAGGTGTTAGTGTTTAGTGTAAATGTAGTAGTTAGTGTTTAGTGTAAATGTAGAGGTTAGGGTTTAGTGTAAATGTAGGAGTTAGTGTTTAGTGTAGATGTAGAGTTTAGGGTTTAGTGTAAATGTAGGGGTTAGGGTTTAGTGTGAATGTAGGAGTTAGTGTTTAGTGTAAATGTAGGAGTTAGGGTTTAGTGTAAATGTAGAGGTTAGTGTTTAGTGTAAATGTAGGAGTTAGTGTTTAGTGTAAATGTAGAGGTTAGGGTTTAGTGTGAATGTAGGAGTTAGTGTTTAGTGTAAATGTAGGAGTTAGGGTTTAGTGTAAATGTAGAGGTTAGTGTTTAGTGTAAATGTAGGAGTTAGTGTTTAGTGTAAATGTAGAGGTTAGTGTTTAGTGTAAATGTAGGAGTTAGTGTTTAGTGTAAATGTAGAGGTTATGGTTTAGTGTAAATGTAGGAGTTAGTGTTTAGTGTAAATGTAGGAGTTAGAGTTTAGTGTAATTGTAGGAGTTAGTGTTTAGTGTAAATGAAGGTGTTAGTGTTTAGTGTAAATGTAGGGGTTAAGGTTTAGTGTAAATGTAGGTGTTAGTGTTTAGTGTAAATGTAGTAGTTAGTGTTTAGTGTAAATGTAGAGGTTATGGTTTAGTGTAAATGTAGGAGTTAGTGTTTAGTGTAAATGTAGGAGTTAGAGTTTAGTGTAATTGTAGGAGTTAGTGTTTAGTGTAAATGAGGTGTTAGTGTTTAGTGTAAATGTAGGGGTTAAGGTTTAGTGTAAATGTAGGTGTTAGTGTTTAGTGTAAATGTAGTAGTTAGTGTTTAGTGTAAATGTAGAGGTTATGGTTTAGTGTAAATGTAGGAGTTAGTGTTTAGTGTAAATGTAGGAGTTAGGGTTTAGTGTAAATGAAGGTGTTAGTGTTTAGTGTAAATGTAGGGGTTAAGGTTTAGTGTAAATGTAGGTGTTAGTGTTTAGTGTAAATGTAGTAGTTAGTGTTTAGTGTAAATGTAGAGGTTATGGTTTAGTGTAAATGTAGGAGTTAGTGTTTAGTGTAAATGTAGGTGTTAGTGTTTAGTGTAAATGTAGAGGTTAGTGTTTAGTGTAAATGTAGGAGTTAGTGTTTAGTGTAAATGTAGGAGTTAGAGTTTAGTGTTAATGTAGGAGTTAGGGTTTAGTGTAAATGTAGGTGTTAGTGTTTAGTGTAAATGTAGTAGTTAGTGTTTAGTGTAAATGTAGAGGTTAGGGTTTAGTGTAAATGTAGGAGTTAGTGTTTAGTGTAGATGTAGAGTTTAGGGTTTAGTGTAAATGTAGGGGTTAGGGTTTAGTGTAAATGTAGGAGTTAGGGTTTAGTGTAAATGTAAAGGTTAGGGTTTAGTGTAAATGTAAAGGTTAGGGTTTAGTGTAAATGTAGAGGTTAGGATTTAGTGTAAATGTAGGGGTTAGGGTTTAGTGTAAAAGTAGGAGTTAGTGTTTAGTGTAAATGTAGAGGTTAGTGTATGGTGTAAATGTCGGAGTTAGTGTTTGGTGTAAATGTAGGAGTTAGTGTTTAGTGTAAATGTAAGAGTTAGTATTTAGTGTAAATGTAGGGTTTAGTGTAAGTGTAGGGTTTAGGGTTTTGTGTAAATGTAGGAGTTAGGGTTTAGTGTAAATGTAGGGTTTAGGGTTTAGTGTAAATGTAGGGGTTAGGGTTTAGTGTAGATGTAGGGGTTAGTGTTTAGTGTAAATGAAGGGGTTAGTGTTTAGTGTAAATGTAGGGGATAGGTTTTAGTGTAGATGTAGGGGTTAGTGTTTAGTGTAAATGTAGGGGTTAGGTTTTAGTGTAAATGTAGGGGTTAGTGTTTAGTGTAAATGTAGGGGTTAGTGTTTAGTGTAAATGTAGGTGTTAGGGGTTTAGTGTTAATGTAGGAGTTAGGGTTTAGTTTAGATGTAGGGGTTAGTGTTTAGTATAAATGTAGGGGTTAGTGTTTAGTGTAAATGTAGGGGTTAGGGTTTAGTGTAAATGTAGGGGTTAGGTTTTAGTGTAGATGTAGGGGTTAGTGTTTAGTATAAATGTAGGCGTTAGGGGTTTAGTGTTAATGAATCTTTTAGAGGTGGACGTCTGTTTTCATTGACCTTTACTGTGAATTACTGTGTAAGTGTCTCTACAATGGTTTGACTCTGTTTTCAGCTTAACCACTACAGTATGCAGAAACAGGGGAATCAGTGGGATTTCCTTTTCAGTGTCTGTCACATTAATGTTAGACTCTTCATGTCAACAGTGTCATTTACATAATAAGGCATTCATGTCGTCTCCTGAATAGTGAATGCACGCGTAGGAAATTCACAGCGTCTTTTAGTTTACACTCAAGTTTTCTAAAGTTCAGTAACGCGTATTGTCAGCGGTATAATTCCGATCTAAGAATAAAACATAAATGAGCAACAAAAGAGAATGAAATTATATGCTTTCACCTCAGGAGCAATTCCTTCAGCTGCAGCTGATTTGAAATTGTGATTTTATGCTAATATTTGCTTTTAATCCTCCACAACACTCTCCTCGTTTTCTCCTCCGTTTCCATGAGCCAAACATCAGTCAGACACACAGCCCCATTATAGCAGTCAGTCCATCTGATTTTCAAATAAATCAAACCAGACAGCCCACGTCTTTTTGATTTAACCAGCCTTGAAGACAAAGATTCTTTGTCTTTTCAAACAGACGGAGACAAAAGTGCTTCAGATAGAGTGTAAAAAAAAGAACAAATAGAAAGCTTGAAAGAGGAAAAGCACACTCAAGCTCCTTCAAAGCGCTGACGTAGGACTCGGAGCGCGAGGGCTTGCTGGAGAATATTGCCTGAACCACCATCAGACAGCAGCACATACAGACTGTCAGACTCGGAGAGCTGGCACGCTTTCAGACGGGCTGCGTGACGGAGATATAAAGTGATAATTTAGCAGAAATTTAAATAAAGTTCAGAACACTCATTAACCGTTTGTGTTTAAGCCTTCCGTGCACTGAAACACTAATATACACACACACTAGTGAACACACACTGGGGGAGGCAGAGAAACACTCATACACACACACACACACTAGTGAACACACAGTGCGGGGCAGTGAAACACCCATATATACACACACACTAGTAAACACACACTGGGGGCAGTGAAACACTCATCCACACACACACACACACACTGGTGAACACACACTAGTGAAAACACACACTGGGGGCAGTGAAACACTCATCCACACACACACACACACACACACTAGTGAAAACACACACTGGGGGCAGTGAAACACTCATACATACAAAAACACACTAGTGAACACACACTGTGGGGCAGTGAAACACTCATATATAAACACACTAATGATTACACACACTGGGAAGCAGTGAAACACTCATACATACAAACACACACTAGTGAACACACACTTCAGGGTAGTGAAACACTCATACACACACCCACAACTGTCATTCATCCAGTTCCCTCTAGCTTAGCTCACGACTGCCCCTCCAGACCCTCCTCTTTCCCCTGACTGCCAATCCACTGGCTTCCGTTTGCCACCCATCCAGGCCCCAACTGCCCCTCCCTCAGCCCCCAGCTGGCCCTCCTCCAGTCCCCTGAATACCCCTCCTTCTGCCCCCGACAGCCTCTCCTCCAGCACACTGCGACAGCACAGCTTAGACTTGCTGAGGTGTTGTTAGATGGTTGCTATAGTATCACAGGTAGTTGCTATGGAGCTGCTGAGGAGCTTGCTAAGTGATTGCAAACTGTGTTATAGGTAGTTGCCAGTATGTTGTTAGGTAGATACTATGGTACTGTACTTTGGCAGTTACTACTATATACTAAAAGTGTTTCTATGTATCTACTATGGCATCCCAGATGGTTGGTGAGGAGTTGCTAGGTGGTTGCTATGGTATCCCAGATGGTTTGTAAGGTGTTGTTATGTGTTTACTGTAGTATCCCAGAAGGATGCTGAGCTGTTGCTAGGTGGTTACTGTGGTATAACAGGTAGTTGCTGAGGTGTTGCTAGATGGTTGCTAGAGTATCCCAGATGGATGCTGAGGCGTCAATAGGTGGTTCCCGAGATATACCAGATGGATGCTGAGGTGTTGCTAGATGGTTGCTATAGTATCCCAGATGGATGCCATGTTGTTGCTAGATGGTTGCTCTAGTATCTCAAACAGATGCTGAGGCGTCAATAGGTGGTTGTCATGGTATCCCGGATGGTTTGTAAGGTGTTGTTAGGTGTTTACAGTAGTTTCCCAGATGGATGCTAAGCTGTTGCTAGGTGGTTGCTGTGGTATAACAGGTAGTTGCTGAGGTGTTGCTAGATGGTTGCTAGAGTATCCCAGATGGATGCTGTGTTGCTGCTAGATGGTTGCTATAGTATCCCAAATGCATGTTAAGGCGTCAATAGGTGGTTGGCCATGGTATCCCAGATGGATGCTGAGGTGTTGATAGGTGGTTGCCATGGTATATCAGATGGATGCTGAGGTGTTGATAGGTGGTTGCCATGGTATACCAGATGGATGCTGAGGTGTTGCTAGATGGTTGCTAGAGTATCCCAGATGGATGCTGTGTTGCTGCTAGATGGTTGCTATAGTATCCCAAATGCATGTTAAAGCGTCAATAGGTGGTTGGCCATGGTATCCCAGATGGATGCTGAGGTGTTGATAGGTGGTTGCCATGATATATCAGATGGATGCTGAGGTGTTGATAGGTGGTTGCTATAGTATCCCAGATGGTTGCTGAGTTGTCACTAGGTGGTTGCTATGGTATAACAGGTGGGTGCTATAGAGTTGCTGAGGTTTGCACTGGACCTGTGAGACTAATATAGCTAACAGACAATGGAAGCTTATACACCACTAATTCTTATAGTTATAACTACAAGCCTAGTCCATCATAGACTCCATAGAAACCATGTGTAGATGTTCCGTATCTCTAATATTCCTGATTATGTGCTTTCTGACTCTGGATGATACACTATTATCTATAAACATGGAAGTTTCCAACCAACAACAACAAATAGGAAAAAAACATGAGCAGCAGCCATAATTGGTGCTAATTGGTGGGATTGAAGCTTCCGAGACTTGTTAGCAATTCTAGTCCACGACTTGTCAGACACGTCTCAGCTGATCGACGGCTTGTGAGATAAGCGCAGAAGAAAATTGTGTATGTTTAAATCAAACCTTCGCCGAGTTGACGTCCCGGCTCCTTGAACAGCTCTGACAGCGCAAACATCTCAGGCGGAAGGTGGGAGAGGATACGGGAAGGGTTCGGAGGAGGAGCCGCTGTTATGAAAATGAAGCTGTCCCAGACAATACAGTTACACTGCCTGCTCACGCCGAGAGGCAGCGAGAGAATTGACAGTTCTCATCAGGAGATGAAAAAAAGATGAAAACTTGGAATCACACGAACACACACAAACTTAGGCTAATGTACTGGTGTGTGGGGGGTGGGCGGGGGGGTCCGTGGACTTCTGTAGGAGAGTACTGAAGGACGTTTTCACTCATGTCCTGTCTGAAGTCGTGTCCTCGTTCTATCGACAGCCCATATAAGGTGCTCAGGAGCTGCGATTGGAATCGGGCAGTTTAGAGTGAGGATCCTAACATGCAGGAGGAACCCACTCAAACACGGAGAGAACATACACACTCCACACAGAACCACTCGGACCGGGACTCCAACCCAGATCATCTTACTGTGAGGAGACAGTGCTGACCACTACACCACCATACTGACCACTACACCACCATACTGACCACTACACCACCACACTGACCACTACAACACCATACTAACCACTACACCACCATACTAACCACTACACCACCATACTGACCACTACACCACCATACTAACCACTACACCACCATACTAACCACTACACCACCATACTAACCACTACACACCGTACTAACCACTACACCACCATACTAACCACTACACCACCATACTAACCACTACACCACCATACTAACCACTACACCACCATACTAACCACTACACCACCATACTGACCACTACACCACCGTACTAACCACTACACCACCATACTAACCACTACACCACCATACTAACCACTACACCACCCTACTAACCACTACACCACCATACTAACCACTACACCACCATACTAACCACTACACCACCATACTGACCACTACACCACCACACTGACCACTACACCACCATACTAACCACTACACCACCATACTAACCACTACACCACCATACTGACCACTACACCACCATACTAACCACTACACCACCATACTAACCACTACACCACCATACTAACCACTACACCACCGTACTAACCACTACACCACCGTACTGACCACTACACCACCGTACTGACCACTACACCACCATACTGACCACTACACCACCATACTAACCACTACACCACCATACTAACCACTACACCACCATACTGACCACTACACCACCATACTGACCACTACACCACCGTACTAACCACTACACCACCGTACTAACCACTACACCACCGTACTGACCACTACACCACCATACTGACCACTACACCACCATACTGACCACTACACCACCATACTGACCACTACACCACCATACTGACCACTACACCACCGTACTAACCACTACACCACCGTACTAACCACTACACCACAATACTAACCACTACACCACCATACTAACCACTACACCACCGTACTAACCACTACACCACCATACTAACAACTACACCACCATACTAACCACTACACCACAATACTAACCACTACACCACCATACTAACCATTACACCACCATACTAACCACTACACCACCATACTGACCACTACACCACAATACTAACCACTACACCACCATACTAACCACTACACCACCGTACTGACCACTACACCACCTTACTAACCATTACACCACTATACTAACCACTACACCACAATACTAACCACTACTACACCGAACTAAACACTACACCACCGTACTGCCCACTACACCACCTTACTAAACATTACACCACCATACTAACCACTACACCACCGTACTAACCACTACAGCACCATACTAATCACTACACCACCGTACTAACCACTACACCAGGATCTGCTGTGAGGATCTGATTGAGTGTTTGTGAGGTCAGGTACTAACCACTACACCACCGTACTAATCACTACACCACCATACTAACCACTACACCACCATACTAACCACTACTCCACCGTACTAACCACTACACCACCACACTAACCACTACACCACCATACTAACCACTACTCCACCGTGCTAACCACTACACCACCGTACTAACCACTACACCACCATACTAACCACTACTCCACCGTACTAACCACTACACCACCACACTAACCACTACACCACCGTACTAACCACTACTCCACCGTACTAACCACTACACCACCACACTAACCACTACACCACCGTACTAACCACTACACCACCGTACTAACCACTACACCAGGATCTGCTGTGAGGATCTGATTGAGTGTTTGTGAGGTCAGGTACTGATGTTGAACATTGCTGTGAGGATCTGATTGAGTGTTAGTGAGGTCAGGTACTAACCACTACACCACCGTACTAATCACTACACCACCATACTAACCACTACTCCACCGTACTAACCACTACACCACCACACTAACCACTACACCACCGTACTAACCACTACACCACCATACTAACAACTACACCACCGTACTAACCACTACACCACTGTACTAACCACTACATCACCATACTAACCACTACACCACCATACTAACCACTACACCACCGTACTAACCACTACACCACCGTACTAACCACTACACCACCATACTAACCACTACACCACCGTACTAACCACTACACCACCGTAGGAAGTACACTACAAGGAAGCTGCCCCAAACCCAGGAGACAACGACTTGGCCAGATGGAACACGGAGGAAGGACTATAAGACCGTGCAGTTGCTGAGTCAGACCATGGTCTCCTCAAGAATAAAGCTTAGACTCTGAACTGGTCTCGCTCTTCTACTGGGACTGTATCGTCTTTGGACTTCAGTAGCTGTTGTCTTGGTTGAGGGTGACGAGGGATGTGCTACAGAGAAGAGGGCTCGTATCCCAACTACTCCGTACAAGTGTGCGTTCAGAACCAGCACTGTAATTCCCCGAAACACCTGAGGACGCTCCGTCACTCCAAACAAGCAAGAGTGTTCAGGTTCAGGAGTTCAGCGGAGTGAGCAGTAAGCAGGTGTCACTCCAGTGTGTGTTCCTGACAGACTCAATAACAGCCCGTCCACACACTTCCTCACGAGCCATTTCCCCCGCGCCACACGCGCAGCCTCCACCTCCCAATTTAGCCTTCAGTCGTACGCCAATTACAGCCCGCCGGCCCACCGCAGAAACAGAGGAGAGCCGGACGTGCTGATTGGCTGGCTAACACTCTACTTCACTCGCGGTGACGTTGGGTGCACATGCATGAGTGTGTGTGTGTGTGTGTGTGTGTGAGACACCCCAGAGAAGTTCTGTTGTTCTGAGGATCTTAGAACATATAAGCATCTGATTGAGTGTTAGTGAGGTCAGGTACTGATGTTGAACATTGCTGTGAGGATTTGATTGAGTGTTAGTGAGGTCAGGTACTGATGTTGAACATTGCTGTGAGGAATTGATTGATTATTAGTGAGGTCAGGTACTGATGTTGAACATTGCTGTGAGGATCTGATTGAGTGTTAGTGAGGTCAGGTACTGATGTTGAACATTGCTGTGAGGATTTGATTGAGTGTTAGTGAGGTCAGGTACTGATGTTGAACATTACTGTGAGGATCTGATTGAGAGTTAGTGAGGTCAGGTACTGATGTTGAACATTACTGTGAGGATCTGATTGAGAGTTAGTGAGGTCAGGTACTGATGTTGAACATTGCTGTGAGGATCTGATTGAGAGTTAGTGAGGTCAGGTACTGATGTTGAACATTACTGTGAGGATCTGATTGAGAGTTAGTGAGGTCAGGTACTGATGTTGAACATTGCTGTGAGGATAGGAGTTGGCATGTGTTTATTAATACTAGGATGAACATGTCTACTAGCTTGAGCCCTTAAATCTGAGTCTTCCATGTGATTTACAGGGAAAAATTTTTAAACCCAAAATATTGATTAGGACAATTCTTCAAATCCAAAATATTGATAAGGACAATTCTTCAAATCCAAAATATTGGTAGGGGCAATTCTTTAAATTCTTTAAACCCAAATATTGCTTGTGACAATTCTTTAAACTCAAATATTGCTTGGGACAATTCTTTAAGCCCAAATTATTGGTAAGTACAATTCTTCAAACCCAAAATATTAATATGGACAATTCTTAAAACCCAAAATAGTGATATAACAATTCTTCAAATCCAAAATATTGGTAGGGACAATTCTTTAAACCCAAAATAGTGATATAACAATTCTTCAAATCCAAAATATTGGTAGGGACAATTCTTTAAACCCAAAATAGTGATATAACAATTCTTCAAATCCAAAATATTGGTAGGGACAATTCTTTAAGCCCAAAACATTGGTAAGTACAATTCTTCAAACCCAAAATATTGATAGGGACAATTCTTTAAACCCAAAATATTGATACAACATTTCTTCAAATCCAAAATATTGGTAGAGACAATTCTTTAAACCCAAAATATTGATAGGGATGATTCTTTAAACCCAAATTATTGATAGGGACAATTCTTTAAATCCCAGATATTGGTAGGGACAATTCTTTAAGCCCAAAATATTTGCAGGGACAATTCTTTCAACTTAAATGTCCCACGCCGCTGGCTGGCCAACTCTACAACCTTTACACTTGTTTAGAAAGACAAAGAACTCGACCTCCTTCTGTCCCACCCGTGTAGGGCTGCATTTAGCCCCCTCCTTGCCATCCTTTCCCGGCTACTGCTGGTGACTATGACTGGACCTCTGACCATCTCAAACCCCTTTACCATAAAGGAGAAGGAAGTTTAGAGGCTATTCAATGGCCGGAACATCAGGAAAGCAGATGGTGTGGATGGACTTTCATTTGGAACACTAGCTACTCCCTGTTTTTAGCGACCACTGCATCGCTCTACCACCTTTATCCTTCCAGTTCCAAAGAAAAGTCAGTAGCTTTAACACTCGTAGTCATGAAATGCATTGAGCGGCCGGTGCTGACCCTCCTCTCAGTCCACTTCAGTCTACCCATAGATCAAACCGCTCGACAGATGATGCAGTTAACCTGAGTTTGCATACTGATACTCCAGGTTCCTGGGCCAGGATCATGTCTGTAGACTTCAGCTCTGCCTTTAATCCAGTCTGCCAGCCGACTGTAAACTTTCTATCAGACTGGAGACAGCAGGTGTACCTGGGACCTTACCTGTCAGAACTCCAATCCATCAGCACTGGGACGCCTCAGGGGTGCACGTTCTCCCCTCTCATCCACTCCTCCTATACCAACGAGTGCGCTTCCAGCCTCCTATCCATCAAACTGATCAACTGTGCAGATGACACAACTATCATGGGCCTCATTACCTACAGTGATGAGTCCGGCTACAGCAGAGAGGTGGCCTCTCTGACTACACGGTGTTCCAAAAACAACCTGGAACTCAACCCCTAGAAAACAGAAGAGACGGTCATTGATTTCCGTAAGAATTTCTCCCCACCAACGCCCACCCTGACCCCCCAAACCCCCATTATTATCAGTCAATCAATCAATCAATCAATCAATCAATCAATCAATCAATCAATCAACCTTTATTTTAGCTTGGAAGTACATTGAGGGCAACCCTCATTTTCAATGTAGCTGAGCATTTACATGAACAGGGATTGATATGACAAAGTAAATCAAAACAAAATTTAATGATTATAAATTTAAACAACTGAGACGAAAGTAGGTAATATGCATTAAATGAAAATTGAAAATTTACAGTGTATATATAAATAGATATAGTAATAATACTAAATATACATAAAGTTAAGACTAAATTAGTAAAAAATTGAGATAAAAAAGGGAAAGAGATTACAAATATTAAAAAAGTAAAATTGTTCAAAAGAAATTTAAGAGAAAAAAACAAGATATAAAAATATATATAATAATACAATTATAATAAAAAATAAAATAAAATAAGATCAAATAAAATACAGAACTAATAAAAAACATTAAAATTAAAAAAAGAAAAATAAAGCACACATAAACATTACGAATACGTAGGTGGTTAGATAATAGAAGTTTAAAATGATTGACACCAGTGAGCTGAGTTTTCTGTAGCACTGTAGCTAAAAGCAGATTTTCCCAGTTCAGTAAAAACTATTGGTACCTGGCAGCTGATCCAACCACACAACACTGTAAGTAAAGTAGAGTCATGCACATTCCTACATACCATCATCACCGACCATCTCGGGACATTCATCAAAGGCTGCTCATGCTAAACAACCGGCTCTGTCCCAGTTCCACAAATCCACCACTGATAGCTCGCTAACCTTCTCCATATCTGCACGGTTCAGCTCAGCCTCCTGCCTCTCCAAAGCCAGGCTGCAGCCAAGTGTACATTCAGCCGAAAGGTTTACGGGACGTCCACTCTTTTTTTTACTCCACTCAATTTAGGAGCTGCATGACTCCGGGGTCTGGAAGTGTGCGGAGAAAGACACCATGGACCCCACACGTCCAGGAAACATCCAGAAGCTTCCTACAGGAAGAAGGTACTTTGTATTTACTGTGTATCCTTGCATTTATGTAGCTCTGCACATCTAACATTAAGTATATACATAGTTAAGCCTCACACACGCACACACACACACATATATATATATATTGGGAGTATTTTCATTGGCACAGTCATCAAGACTGACACAGTGTGAAGGACAACGGTGACTGTTTGGACGCCACTCTTTGGAGCAACAATATATTTGTCTTTATTTTCGTCTGGTTCTCCCTGTTTAGCTGTTCTCTAATAATCAAGTCAGGTCACAACGATGTTGTCACAAAGCAGCTTTACAGGAGTTTAAAATCATGAAAACATGAAATCACAACACATTTCTCCACTGTGAGTGAGCCAGAGGCGACGGTGGCGAGAACAACTACCTCAGAACTGGAGGAAGAAACGTTGGGAGGAACCAGACTCCCAAGCAGAGACCCCTCCTCCTCTGGTGGAACAGTATCTACAGTTTATTAAACTAAAGCTGAGTCTGAAGGTAAGAGCTTTAGAAGCTGTACAGGTGCTACATCAGGTAGATGATACAGCGATGCAGTCAAGGATGGAGCGAATGGCACGAATTGAGAGCAGAACTAGTTGGTGCCGGGTGACAGGGGGGCCCTGGTGGTCAATCCTTTAACAGTATTGGGCGGGACAGGTGGGCGGTTATTACCTCAGAAAGAGAAAAGAGACAGAGTTAGTTCTGGTTTGGATTTGTATATTTGTACATTAACATACACCATATTTCATCGCTGTCCAATGAAAAACAATGGCCAAAATGGCAACGTTGCAGGAGAGGAAAAAAGCTTTCGTTAAGTCGATGGCATGCTGTTTCATTGGACAACGATGATATATATATATATATATATATATATATATATATATATATATATGTCATTTGTAGCTATAACTGTTATCATTTTTCTATTTTATTTCAGTATCTATATCTATTTTATTTCAGTGTAGTGGTTAGTACGGTGGTGTAGTGGTTAAATACATAATAAAACATGTATCTAAGAGTACTTTATAAAAAGCAATTAAGTATATATTTACATATATTACTGGAAATAACTAAACACTACACTGGAAACAATATTACTTAATTTTCTTGGTGTCTTATAAACCAAATTAATTGCTAGTTAGAATTATATTGTAATTACAGAGCAAATAAAACTTAAAGCATTATATAATCAATGCTTTAAAATATATATCAAAGTAACACTATGAAATTGTATTTATTTATTTATACAGGTATTAATTTATAGCATGTGTCATGATACGTGTTACTTTAAAAGGTGTATATAGTTCAAGTACATTTATACAAGTACTTAAGTATACTTATTTTGTGCAACAGGAATAAAATGGGTGCTTTAAATCCAGGACTCACCGGCCTGTGCGTGGCTCTGGCCCGGTAGGACCTCAGTTGGTCATCGCTGATCTAAAAACATTGACTTAGAGAGCGAATTGTCCCCAGTAAGAAGATGCAGAGAGGTTTATTGGACCGCTGTCCTGGTCGGCTGCCTCTGCAGTTCTCTCACCTTAAAACAAAGCAGTATCTCATCACTGCGGCCTCTCCGTACAGCTGCACACTCATTCTGCTATCATTGTCTGTGGTTTCACTTCGCCGGTTCCTCTGGAGAGCTGGGATTTGGAGGCTGTGAGCAACTTCACACTCAGTCAAACTTATTAGTGTCTCCAGCAGAAATAGCACCACGTGGACCTTTGAAGTTGGCGGAATGTGAGTGAAGTGCTGGTTCTGCTTTTATTCTCGCGTGAACTGGGTTCATATTCAAATGTCCTTATAATTGAGCAAATGAAACGTTCTGACTTTCCTTAACCCCATACAACCCTACATTAAAGGGCTTATAGCATGGAAAAACAGAATATCCCAATAGCCTATTCACCCTACAGCAGATAAACCCCTCCCATTCAGCCAGCACTAGTTTAGCCCCTCCCATTCAGCCTGCACTAGCTTAGCCCCTCCCATTCAGCCTGCACTAGTTTAGTTCCATCCATTCAACCTACAGCAGTTTAGCCCCAGCCATTCTGTGTACAACAGTTTAGCCCCACCCATTCAGCCTACAGCAGTTTAGCCCCTCCCATTCAGCCTGCACTAGTTTAGTTCCATCCATTCAACCTACAGAAGTTAAACCCCACCCATTCAGCCTACAGCAGTTTAGCTCCACCCATTCAGCCTATACCAGTTTAGCTACACCTCTTCAGCCTACTGCAGTATATCCCCACCTCTTTAGCCAGCTGCAGTTTAGCCCCACCCATTCTGTGTACAACAGTTTAGCCCCACCCATTCAGCCTACATTAGTTTAGTGCCACCCATCTCAGCCTATAGTAGTTTAGCCCCACCCATTCAGCCAGCACTAATTTAGCCCCTCCCATTATGTGTACAACAGTTTAGCTCCACCCATTCAGCCTACAGTGATTTAGTTCTGCCCATCCAGTCTATAGTCATGTAGCCCCACCCATTCAGCCTACAGCATATTAGCTCCACCCATTCGGCCTACGGCAGTCTAGATACACCTATTCACCCTTCAGCTCTTTAGCCCCATCTATTGATCCTACAGCAGTTTAGGTCCACCAATTTAGCCTACAGCAGTTTAGCCCCACCCATTCTGTGTACAACAGTTTAGCCCCACCCATTCAGCCTACATTAGTTTAGTGCCACCTATTCAGCCTATAGCAGTTTAGCCCCACCCATTCAGCCAGCACTAATTTAGCCCCTCCCATTATGTGTACAACAGTTTTAGCTCCACCATTCAGCCTACAGTGATTTAGTTCTGCCCATCCAGTCTATAGTCATGTAGCCCCACCCATTCAGCCTACAGCAGATTAGCTCCACACATTCAGCCTACAGCAGTTTAGCTCCACCCATTCAGCCTACAGCAGTTTAGATACACCTATTTACCCTTCAGCTCTTTAGCCCCATCTATTCATCCTACAGCAGTTTAGGTCACCAATTTAGCCAACAGCAGTTTAGCTCCACCCATTCAGCCATATACCAGTTTAGCTACACCTCTTCAGCCTACTGCAGTATATCCCCACCTCTTTAGCAGCTGCAGTTTAGCCCCACCCATTCTGTTACAACAGTTTTAGCCCCACCCATTCAGCCTACATTAGTTTAGTGCCACCTATTCAGCCTATAGCAGTTTAGCCCCACCCATTCAGCCAGCACTAATTTAGCCCCTCCCATTATGTGTACAACAGTTTAGCTCCACCCATTCAGCCTACAGTGATTTAGTTCTGCCCATCCAGTCTATAGTCATGTAGCCCCACCCATTCAGCCTACAGCAGATTAGCTCCACACATTCAGCCTACAGCAGTTTAGCTCCACCCATTCAGCCTACAGCAGTTTAGATACACCTATTCACCCTTCAGCTCTTTAGCCCCATCTATTCATCCTACAGCAGTTTAGGTCCACCAATTTAGCCAACAGCAGTTTAGCTCCACCCATTCAGCCTATACCAGTTTAGCTACACCTCTTCAGCCTACTGCAGTATATCCCCACCTCTTTAGCCAGCTGCAGTTTAGCCCCACCCATTCTGTGTACAACAGTTTAGCCCCACCCATTCAGCCTACATTAGTTTAGTGCCACCCATTCAGCCTATAGTAGTTTAGCCCCACCCATTCAGCCAGCACTAATTTAGCCCCTCCCATTATGTGTACAACAGTTTAGCTCCACCCATTCAGCCTACAGTGATTTAGTTCTGCCCATCCAGTCTATAGTCATGTAGCCCCACCCATTCAGCCTACAGCATATTAGCTCCACCCATTCAGCCTACAGCAGTTTAGATACACCTATTCACCCTTCAGCTCTTTAGCCCCATCTATTCATCCTACAGCAGTTTAGGTCCACCAATTTAGCCTACAACAGTTTAGCCCCACCCATTCAGCCTACATTAGTTTAGTGCCACCTATTCAGCCTATAGCAGTTTAGCCCCACCCATTCAGCCAGCACTAATTTAGCCCCTCCTATTATGTGTACAACAGTTTAGCTCCACCCATTCAGCCTACAGTGATTTAGTTCTGCCCATCCAGTCTATAGTCATGTAGCCCCACCCATTCAGCCTACAGCAGATTAGCTCCACACATTCAGCCTACAGCAGTTTAGCTCCACCCATTCAGCCTACAGCAGTTTAGATACACCTATTCACCCTTCAGCTCTTTAGCCCCATCTATTCATCCTACAGCAGTTTAGGTCCACCAATTTAGCCAACAGCAGTTTAGCTCCACCCATTCAGCCTATACCAGTTTAGCTACACCTCTTCAGCCTACTGCAGTATATCCCCACCTCTTTAGCCAGCTGCAGTTTAGCCCCACCCATTCTGTGTACAACAGTTTAGCCCCACCCATTCAGCCTACATTAGTTTAGTGCCACCCATTCAGCCTATAGTAGTTTAGCCCCACCCATTCAGCCAGCACTAATTTAGCCCCTCCCATTATGTGTACAACAGTTTAGCTCCACCCATTCAGCCTACAGTGATTTAGTTCTGCCCATCCAGTCTATAGTCATGTAGCCCCACCCATTCAGCCTACAGCATATTAGCTCCACCCATTCAGCCTACAGCAGATTAGCTCCACACATTCAGCCTACAGCAGTTTAGCTCCACCCATTCAGCCTACAGCAGTTTAGATACACCTATTCACCCTTCAGCTCTTTAGCCCCATCTATTCATCCTACAGCAGTTTAGGTCCACCAATTTAGCCAACAGCAGTTTAGCCCCACCCATTCAGCCTAGAGCAGTTCAGCCCCATCCATTTAGCTTATAGCATTTTAGCTCCACCTATTCAGCCTACAGCAGTTTAGCTCCACCTATTCAGCCCACAGCAGTTAAGCCCCACATATTCAGCCTAAAGCAGTTAAGCCCCACCCATTCAGCCTACAGTACTTTAGCCCCACCCATTTAGCCTACAGCAGTTTAGTTCCACCTATTCAGCCTACAGCAGTTTAGTCCCATCCATTTAGCCTATAGCATTTTAACTCCACCTATTCAGCCCACAGCAGTTTAGCCCCACCTATTCAGCCCACAGCAGTTAAGCCCCACCCATTCAGCCTACAGTACTTTAGCCCCACCCCTTTAGCCTACAGCAGTTTAGTCCCACCTATTCAGCCTACAGCAGTTTAGTCCCACCTATTCAGCCTACAGCAGTTTAGTCCCACCCATTCAGCAACAGTTTAGCCCCACCCATTCAGCAACAGTTTAGCCCCACCCATTCAGCAACAGTTTAGCCCCACCCATTCAGCCTACAGCAATTTAGCTCCACCTATTCAGATCACTCCTCAACAAGGAGAAACGCCTGATTAGTGAAAGGAGTTGTTGCTGTGCCCTCAGCAAATCAGGCTTCGGTAGTTAATCTAAATATTTTTACATACGTATATTTTATGGGACATTATTGTGGCTGTTATATTTCCTCACTTACTGTTTGTATCATCCATTTACATAATTAGCGCTTTCCCCGAGACACTTTTCTTGTTCTTGGCACGCAAAGAGCCTCTTTTCCTGATCTATTAGGCTATAAGGCCATATAAGACTACAAGTCCCATAATGCATCCCGCCCCGGGCCACGCGCAAGCAGCCAGTTTGACTCCAATTGGCTCGTCCGTTTCTTTTATGAACCTGGCCGCTCGTCCCCGAGGCCGAAAGGGGACTCCAGCTGGCAGTTAAAACAGCCGAGCATGCCAAGAGGCCCATTTCATTAATGAGAATGTGTAAGTGGTCGGCAGTAGCTGAATATAATAGCACTCCAGGCGGCGTCACACGCACACTGCCACAAAATCAATGGCTCTCGCCGACGTATTCCTGAGCGCACACGGGAAACGGAATTATGTTATAATTAATCACCTCACACATCTGCCGTCCGCACGCAGCCACAAGGTGAGCTACAGGTGACACCGCAATCAGCGGCATAATCATCACACGAGCTGTTTTCAGTCCACATGTCCACCAGAGAGGAGCCTTTTAATGGGGGACGACCGTTTGGAGACAATTGGGCCAAATTTGCCGGGTGGCATGTCACACAATAGGCTGGACCGAGCAGCTAAATGTCCCAGACAATATGTTTTCATCATCCTGCTCTGCGAAATGATACCTTAGAAGATAAAATCATCTTCAGTCTAGCCAATGTATTTAATATTTCTCATTATGAGACTGGTATAATAGTACCTTAAATAACTTGGAGCCACCAATGGATCCAGATTTCAGGACTGTGGAAGGACTGTCCCCATTGTATATGGATTAATATATATATATATATATATATATATATATATATATATTATCCCATTTTAGATAGTAATATTAACTCTAAATATACTTTGAGAAACTGGTTTATGTGTTTGTTAAAGAGTTGATCACTGTAATGGTCAGAGTTGAACACAGTAATGGTCAGAGTTGATCACTGTAATGGTTATAGTTGGTCACTGTAATGGTCAGAGTTGATCACTGTAATGGTTATAGTTGGTCACTGTAATGGTCAGAGTTGAACACTGTAATGGTCAGAGTTGATCACTGTAATGGTCAGAGTTGAACACTGTAATGGTCAGAGTTGAACACGGTAATGGTCAGAGTTGATCACTGTAATGGTTATAGTTGAATACTGTAATGATCAGAGTTGATCACAGTAAGGGTCTAGTACGGTGGTGTAGTGGTTAGTACGGTGGTGTAGTGGTTAGTACGGTGGTGTAGTGGTTAGTATTGTGGTGTAGTGGTCAGTATGGTGGTGTAGTGGTTAGTATGGTGGTGTAGTGGTTAGTACGGTGGTGTAGTGGTTAGTACGGTGGTGTAGTGGTTAGTAAGGTGGTGTAGTGGTTAGTACGGTGGTGTGTAGTGTTTAGTACGGTGGTGTAGTGGTTAGTACGGTAGCAGTGTAGTGGTTAGTATGGTGGTGTAGTGGTCAGTACAGGTGGTGTAGTGGTTAGTACGGTGGTGTAGTGGTTAGTATGGTGGTGTAGTGGTTAGTACGGTGGTGTAGTGGTCAGTATGGGTGGTGTAGTGTTTAGTACGGTGGTGTAGTGATTAGTAAGGTGGTGTAGTGGGTCAGTATGGTGGTGTAGTGTTTTAGTATGGTGGTGTAGTGACAGTATGGTGGATGTAGTGGTTCAGTATGGTGGTGTAGTGGTCAGTATGGTGAGTGTAGTGGTTAGTACGGTGGTGTAGTGTTTAGTACGGTGGTGTAGTGGTTAGTAAGGTGGTGTAGTGGTTAGTATGGTGGTGTAGTGGTTAGTAGGTGGTGTAGTGGTTAGGACGGTGGTGTAGTGGTTAGTATGGTGGTGTAGTGATTAGTCTTAGTATGGTGGTGTAGTGGTCAGTATGGTGGTGTAGTGTTTAGTATGGTGGTGTAGTGATCAGTATGGTGGTGTAGTGGTTAGTATGGTGGTGTAGTGGTCAGTATGGTGGTGTAGTGGTCAGTATGGTGGTGTAGTGTTTAATATGGTGGTGTAGTGGTCAGTATGGTGGTGTAGTGGTCAGTATGGTGGTGTAGTGGTTAGTATGGTGGTGTAGTGGTCAGTATGGTGGTGTAGTGTTTAGTATGGTGGTGTAGTGGTTAGTATGGTGGTGTAGTGGTTAGTACGGTGGTGTAGTGGTTAGTACGGTGGTGTAGTGTTTAGTATGGTGGTGTAGTGTTTAGTATGGTGGTGTAGTGGTTCGTATGGTGGTGTAGTGGTTAGTATGGTGGTGTAGTGGTCAGTATGGTGGTGTAGTGGTTCGTATGGTGGTGTAGTGGTTAGTATGGTGGTGTAGTGGTTAGTATGGTGGTGTAGTGGTCAGTATGGTGGTGTGTGTTAGTATGGTGGTGTAGTGGTCAGTATGGTGGTGTAGTGGTCAGTATGGTGGTGTAGTGTTTAGTATGGTGGTGTAGTGGTTCGTATGGTGGTGTAGTGGTTAGTATGGTGGTGTAGTGGTTAGTATGGTGATGTAGTGGTTAGTATGGTGGTGTAGTGGTTAGTATGGTGGTGTAGTGGTTCGTATGGTGGTGTAGTGGTTAGTATGGTGGTGTAGTGGTTAGTATGGTGGTGTAGTGGTCAGTATGGTGGTGTAGTGTTTAGTATGGTGGTGTAGTGGTTCGTATGGTGGTGTAGTGGTTAGTATGGTGGTGTAGTGGTTAGTCAGAAAGTTGTGTATCTAATAGGACTCGTTAGAGGGTTAATTCATTTTCAGACCAAAACAAAGCAGAGAATGTGTAGTTCTACAAACTCCCAGCGTGGCGCACCCTCGCGAGTGTCCTGACGAATCACATTGAGACAAAGCGGAAGAGTGAGTAGCGCTCTGAGAGGAGTGATGCGTTAAATGAGTTAAATATCACTGGTGATGCGGCTGCGAGATTGCTTTCTTCTTGGGTCAGATGAGTCTTCACTTCATTAAAGGCAGACACAGTGACAGGAGATGACCCGCAGTCAGCGGGCACACGCTCCTAATTAATCACCATCTCTCCCTATCACATCATCTACACCGCCGCCAACGTGTTTACACACATCCAGAGAGGACAGGGACACTCAGGAACTTTATTGACTCGCTCTGCAGTTTTAGTTTGAGTCACACGCGAGTCGCACTGCCTCGGTCTGCTGATGTAGACAGTAAACAGACTATTAAAGCTCACGTATCCTCAGATATGAACCAAAACAGTCATAATTCACTGAACCTTAATTACATCTGCTCCTGAAGAACTCCACCAGTTCACTGTACAGTTCAGTCCTACAGTCTTCCAGAGCGGTTCAGTGTGAAATTATTCATTGTAGGGACTCCAGGGGCCTACTTTGGCCCCATGCACGTACCCCTGCACTATGAATGGAGGTTAAGGCCAAAATCTTAGAGTTAGGATTAAAATTAGGTGTACTTTTAGTGTTGAGGTTAGGGTTAGAGTGAGAGTTAGGTTTACTTTTAGTGTTGAGGATGGGGTTACAGTGAGAATTAGGTTTAGTGTTGAGGTTAGGATTAGAGTGAGAGTTAGGTTTAGTGTTGAGGTCAGGGTTAGAGTGAGAGTTAGGTTTAGTGTTGAGGTTAGGGTTAGAGTGAGTGTTAGTTTAGGTGTTTATTTTGGGGTTAGAGTGAGGGTTAGGTTTAGTGTTGAGGTTAGGATTAGAGTGAGAGTTAGGTTTAGTGTTGAGGTTAGGATTAGAGTGAGAGTTAGGTTTAGTGTTGAGGTCAGGGTTAGAGTGAGAGTTAGGTTTAGTGTTGAGGTTAGGGTTAGAGTGAGTGTTAGTTTAGGTGTTTATTTTGGGGTTAGAGTGAGGGTTAGGTTTAGTGTTGAGGTTAGGGTTAGAGTGAGGGTTAGGTTTAGTGTTGAGAATGTGGTTAGAGTGAGGGTTAGGTTTAGTGTTAGGGTTAGTATTAGAGTGAGAGTTATGTTTACTTTTAGTGTTGAGGTTAGGGTTAGAGTGAGAGTTATGTTTACTTTTAGTGTTAAGGTCAGGGTTAGAGTGAGAATTAGGTTTAGTGTTAGGGTTAGGGTTAGAATGAGTGTTAGTTTAAGTGTTAAGGTTAGGGTTCGAGTGAGAGTTAGGTTTAGTGTTAGGGTTAGGGTTAGAATGAGTGTTAGTTTAAGTGTTAAGGTTAGGGTTAGAGTGAGAATTAGGTTTAATGTTAGGGTTAGGGTTAGAATGAGTGTTAGTTTAAGTGTTAAGGTTAGGGTTAGAGTGAGTGTTAGTTTTAGTGTTAAGGCTAGGGTTAGAATTAATGTTACAGTAAGTGCTAGGTATAGTTTTAGGGTTAGGATTAAGGTCACAGGGAGTGTTTGATTACGGTTAAGGGTTATTGTTACAGTGAGTGTAAGGTTTAGTTTTAGGGTTTGGATTAATGTTACAGTGAGTGTTAGGTTTAGTTTTAGGGTTAATGGTTAAGGTTTAGTTTTAGAGTTAATGGGTAAGGTTAAAATGAGTGTAAGGTTTAGTTTTGGGTTTAAGTTTAAGGTTACAGAAAGTGTTCGCTTTAGTTTTAGGGTTAAAAGTAGGGCTACACTGGATGTTAGATTTAGGTTTTGGGTTAAGGGGTGTGGTTACAGTAGGGTTAGGGTTAGGGTTATAAGATTTATGTTATTGTTAAGGTCTAGGTTAGGACTAGATTGAGGTGTATGTTGAGAATCTAAACAAAATTCGACATCCTTATTAAACTGATTTCACTTGTTAGACTGAAATTCTATTCTATTCTATTCTATTCTATTCTGAGATCATTCTCAGTGATTGCCTGTAGAAACAAAAACAAAAGGAACTGCATGCTCTATGATAATGTGGACGCTGTAAGTAATTCCAGTGGAGGACCTTCAGACTCTCAGCTCTATTTAGCGGTGAGTGTAATTAAGTGAGGATGGTAAAGCGGACGTATCGATCCGAGCTTCAGCGCCGC
>CM038711.1:45613058-45625558 GCA_021613375.1 Megaleporinus macrocephalus
GTGTTTAGGGTTGAGTTTAAGATTTGAATGAGTGTTAATATTAAAATTATTAGGTTTAGATTTAGGTTTAGATTTAAGTTTAAGGTAAGAATAAGAGATAATGTTAAGGTTTTTTAAGATTTAGGTTTAGGGATGAAGTTAAATTTAGGATTAGAATAAGTGTTAGGTTTAGGTTTGAGTTTAAGGTAAGAATGAGAGTTAATGTCAAGATTTTTTAGATTTGGGTTTAGGGATGAAGTTAAATTTAGATTTAGAGTGAATGTTAGGTTCAGAGTTGAGTTTAAGATAATAATGAGAGTTATTGTTAAGGTTTTTTTTTGTTTAGATTTAGGTTTAGGAATGAAGTTAAAGTTAGGATTAGAGTGAGTTAGGGTTAGGGTTAGGCTGAGTTTAAGCTAATAATAAGAACTAATGTTAATGTTATTTGTTTTTTAGATTTAGGTTTAGGGATGAAGTTAGGATTAGAGTGAATGTTAGGTTCAGGGTTGAGTTTAAGATAATAATGAGAGTTATTGTTAAGGTTTTTTTTTATTATTTAGATTTAGGTTTAGGGATGAAGTTAGGATTAGAGTGAATGTTAGGTTCAGGGTTGAGTTTAAGATAATAATGAGAGTTATTGTTAAGGTTTTTTTTTTATTTAGATTTAGGTTTAGGGATGAAGTTAGGGTTGGGAGGTTGGAGCTACGTTTAGGTTTGAGTTTGCACTGAGCATTACTCAATCGATCGTTTAGCAGAATGTCAATGAACAGCACGTCAACCATCTACACAGCGCCCACAGTGGAGCGTTCTCCTCAGAACTCTGGGAAAGAAGAGCGAGTCGATCTAGCAGCCGGAGCGCGGCTCACAGAGGACATTAAAGGTGGCGGAAAAGAGGCTTTCAGCACACTCGAGAGATTTCCCATTGCTCTCCCTGACCCTAAAACCAACACGCTTAGACAGAGCTCCAGCTAATCGCCATTCTCCCACACCTAAATCAATGAGGACTCTAATCCTGCATACGGCTTCCTGGAAAAGACTTCAGCAGCAGCACTGAACCGCTGGAGATGTTCAAGAATAAAGAACCTGGAAGTGATGGATTCATACAAGCCATGATGTCCATCAACACCCACATCAGTACATTAGTTGGCTATTGGACTATATTTAGTATATGCAATATGAACCCACTAGACCCAGTGAAGTGTTTAAACACTGTGTCCACTCACTGTCCACTCTATTAGACACTCCTACTACTTGCTGGTCCACCTTGTAGATGTAAAGTCAGAGACAGTAGCTCATCTGCTGCTGCACAGCTCCTCTAGTCCTTCATCAGTGATTATCAGATGAGCAGCACTTTCATCTCTGAGATAAAGGAGAACATCAAGCTCCACCTCCAGATCTGAGAACATCCACAGGTGTTTCTGTCCAGCCTTCCACTGTAAGAAGACACCCTTAACACTGTTGGGGGTGTGAAAGGATGTGTAGCTGTCCAAGAAACCCCTCACTGAGAGAAAAGAAGACGCAGACACATCAAACTGGGGTCCCAGAACTGACCGAATAAAAGGGTGGTCTCTGACTTCCACACACTGCTCTACTACATCTCCACACATGCATCCCAGCAGCAGGTTCACGGTTTTGAGTGATTGGTATCGGCTCATATCAGTCCCTGATCTTCCTCTCCTGAGTGCCTGAGAGATGCTGATTGAGGTCATCCGATCTGACAGGCCGGACACTCTAATCACTGTGGCTCAGTCCAGCCTCATCACCACGGAAACACCCGCCTCCCAGATACCATGGAGACCGCCCAGAAACTCAGACACATTCTTATCTATAGGTTAGAGTCGAGGAAGAGAGAGGACGGAGGAACTGCGGCGAAGGAACAAAGACTTCTGAAACTAGTTACTTCAGTTCTTATTAGTGATGCTCACGCTTGTAGTGAGAGTTAGTTGATTGTATCCTGTTGTGTACGTGATGTAGTAGATTCAGCACATTCTCCACAGCTCTGAGCTATACTCTAATACTCTGAAGCTCTAATACTCTGTAGGACCACCTATGGCTTTGATTCACTTTCATTGTTATGCAACATAACCTTTCAGAACATCCAGAGTTGCTTTCATTTGAGATGAGATCTTGTACTGAAGACTGGAGAGTCGACCCACTCAGTAAAGTCTTCTAAAGACCTCCACTAAGGTCAGGACTACTCATATATGTAGATGATTCTTCATAATCCCTGAACCCCTCTTCAACAATCTGAGCCCCATGAATCTAGGCACTGTCGTCCAGGAATATGGCTTTGTTGATGAGGAACCAAATTATTGGGATTTCCTGATCATTCAGAATTCAGGTGGTCAGCGGACACTAAACCTAACACTCACTCCAATCCTAAAATTAACCAATAACCTAGACCTAACACTCAATGTAACACTAAACCTAACACTTACTATAATCCTAAACTTAAAAAAACTAAACTTAAAACTAACACTCACTCCAATCCTAAACTTAACCCATAACCTAGACCTAACTCTTAAATCCATTCACTCTAACCCTTCACCCTGAATCTTACACTCACTGTAATCCTAACTTTAACCCATAACCTAGACCTAACACTCAATGTAACACTAAACCTAACACTCACTATAATTCTTAACTTAAAACAAACTAAACACTCTCTATAATCCTAAACTTAAACTAAAGTTAAACGTAACACTCTCTATAATCCTAAACTTAAACTAAATATAAACCTAACACTCATTCCAATCCTAACCTTGACCTTAAACCTAACACTCGCTATAATCGCAAACTTAAAACAAACTAAACTTAAACCTAACACTCAATGTAATTCTGAACTTAAACTAAACTTAAATTAAACACTCTCTATAGTCCTAAACTTAAACTAAAATTAAACCTAATACTCACTTTAATCTTAAACTTGACCCGTGACCTAGACCTTACATTCACACTAACCCTTCACCCTGAATCTTACACTAACTCCAATCCTAACCTTGACCCTAAACCTAACACTCACTAACCGTAACTCTAACCCTAACCTTAACCCTAAATCCTAAACTTAAATATAACAGTCAATGGAATTTTAAATTTAACACTCTCTATAATCCTAAATTTAAAATAAAAACTTAAACCAAACACTCATTCCAATCCAAACCTTGACCCTAAACCTAACACTCACTATAATCCTAAACCTAAACCTAACTAAACCTAAACCTAACACTCACTATAATCCTAAACTTAAACCTAACACTTGCAATAATCGCAAACTTAAAGCAAACTAAACCTAAACTCAACACTCACTATAATCCTAAACTTAAACCTAACACTCCCTATAATCGCAAACTTAAACCAAACTAAACCTAAACCTAACACTCACTATAATCCTAAACTTAAACCTAACACTCGCTATAATCGCAAACTTAAAAAACACACTAAACTTAAACCTAATACTCAATGTAATTGAGCCTGTCCAGTGGAGAGTTTTAATGATCTCCTATGATCTCCTATCTGCTCTCTCCAGTGTTCTTCAGGGACGTTACGGTTCTTCACTCTCATTCCAGGTGTTAATAATGTGCTGGTCAGCTCTGAAGCCAGTTCCAGTGACTCCAGCTTCTCCCTGGTGGTTTCTGACCTGCTCCTGAAACAAAGTTTCTTTCAGTTCAGACCTCCAAAGTTCAGTCTCAGAAGCTGCTTCTGCTTCTCACCATCCAAATAACCCCAAACACAGTCAGTGGAGTTGATGTTCTGGACTCTGGGGTGGTCAGTCCATTGATTGTTTAGCTTCTTTTTATTTGATGTGCCTGTATCTTCTTTTTTTCAGTGAGGAGCTTCTTGAACAGCTGCACGTCCTTTCAGACTTCATAATGTTGAGGTGTCTTCTCACACTGGACGGATGGACAGAAACATCAGTGGATGTTCTTAGAACTAAAGGTGGAGCTTCATGTTGATACAGTGGACAGTGAGTGGAGATATGAGGAGGTGATGTTAATGTTATGACCATTAACAGTCCATCCGATGCTCTGTATACTTTGTTATCCTGTTCTTTAACGAGGACCCTCACAGGACCACCACAGAGCAGGTACTATTAGAGTGGTGGATCATTCTCAGCACTACATTTTCTTTTTTTTCCCTGACTGGGATACAGGGGTCTTCCCACATGGTGGATTAAAGGAATGAGAAGCTACTCGCTGCATCTGTTCGGGTTAAAATAACAGTTACCAGCTGAAACACATTAATCACTGCAGTAATTATCCAATCAAAGCCTCTTAAGTATGTACTTTGTTGACCAGGCGGCGTGTAATCTTTTGTCAAACACACACACAAATAATTATCCGTCTCTCTGTAGGCCGTGCTTGTGGTCAATCAATATTTCAATGCTTTAAAACTCTCTTAAAACCGTATAGGACAGGGGTTTAAACATAGGAGCTCTGAGAACACAATACAAAATATTATACTGAATTAATAAAACAATTCAAATTAAACATAAACCAGCTATACACCGAGACAAGACACAGCCAGGATCTATTAACAGACACTTTATTAGAAACACTGGCCACTTTATTAGAAACACCTACCTAGGACATGAATTCACTGGCCGCTTTCTTAAAAACACCTAACTAGGACAATAATTCTCTGGCCGCTTTATTAGAAACACCTACATTAGACATAAATTCTCTGGCCACTTTATTAGAAACACCTACCTGGGACATGAATATGCTGGCCATTTTATTAGAAACACCTACCTAGGACATGAATTTGCTGGCCATTTTATTAGAAACACCTACCTGGGACATGAATTTGCTGGCCATTTTATTAGAAACATCTGCCAAGGATGTGAATTTAATGGCCAAAATATTAGAAACACCTACCTAGGGCATGAATTTGCTGGCCATTTTATTAGAAACACCTACCTAGGACATGAATTTGCTGGCCATTTTATTAGAAACACCTACCTAGGACATGAATTTGCTGGTCATTTGATTAGAAACACCTACCTAGGACATGAATTTGCTGGCCATTTTATTAGAAACACCTACCTAGGACATGAATTCACGGGCCACTTTATTAGAAACACCTACCTAGGACATGAATTTGCTGGCCATTTTATTAGAAACACCTACCTAGGACATGAATATGCTGGCCATTTTATTAGAAACACCTACCTAGGACATGAATTTGCTGGCCATTTTATTAGAAACACCTACCTAGGACATGAATTTGCTGGTCATTTGATTAGAAACACCTACCTAGGACATGAATTTGCTGGCCATTTTATTAGAAACACCTACCTAGGACATGAATTTGCTGGCCATTTTATTAGAAACACCTACCTAGGACATGAATTTGCTGGCCATTTTATTAGAAACTCCTATTTAGGACATAAATTTGCTGGCCATTTTATTAGAAACACCTACCTAGGACATAAATTTGCTGGCCATTTTATTAGAAACACCTCCCTAGGACATGAATTCATTGGCCACTTTGTTAGAAACTCCTATTTAGGACATACATTTGCTGGCCATTTTATTAGAAACACCTACGTAGGACATGAATTCACTGGCCACTTTATTAGAAACACCTACCTAGGACATGAATTTGCTGGCCATTTTATTAGAAATACCTACGTAGGACATGAATTTTCTGGCCATTTTATTAGAAACACCTCCCTAGGACATGAATTCATTGGCCACTTTATTAGAAACTCCTATTTAGGACATAAATTTGCTGGCCATTTTATTAGAAACACTTACGTAGGACATGAATTCACTGGCCACTTTATTTGAAACACCTACTTGTGACATGAATTCACTGGCCACTTTATTAGAAACACCTACCTAGGACATGAACTTGCTGACCATTTTATTAGAAGCATCTGCCTAGGACATGAATTTGCTGGCCACTTTATTAGAAACACCTACCTAGAACATGAATACACTGGCCACTTTATTAGAAACACCTAATAAGACATTATTTCACTTGCCACTTTATTAGAAACACCTACCTAGAACTTGAATACACTGGCCACTTTATTAGAAACACATAATAAGACATTATTTCACTGGCCACTTTATTAGAAACACCTACCTAGGACATGAATTTGCTGGACATTTTATTAAAAACACCTACCCAGGACATGAATACACTGGCCACTTTATTAGAAACACCTACCCAGGACATGAATACACTGGCCCCTACCCCTACCTAGGACATGAATACACTGGCCACTTTATTAGAAACAGCTCATAAGACATTATTTCACTGGCCACTTTATTAGAAACACCTAATAGGACATGAATACACTGGCCACTATATTAGAAACATCTAATAGGACATGAATACACTGGCCGCTTTATTAGAAACACCTAATAAGGCATTATTTTATTGGCCACTTTATTAGAAACCCCTACCTAGGACATGAATACACTGGCCACTTTATTAGAAACAGCTAATAAGACATTATTTCACTGGCCACTATATTAGAAACACCTACCTAGGACATGAATTCACTGGCCACTTTATTAGAAACACCTACCTAGGACATGAACTTGCTGACCATTTTATTAGAAGCATCTGCACAGAACATGAAAACACAGGCCACTTTATTAGAAACCCCTACCTAGGACATGAATACACTGGCCATTTTATTAGAAACCCCTACCTAGGACATAAATACACTGGCCACTTCATTAGAAACACCTAATAAGACATTATTTCACTGGCCACTTTATTAGAAACACCTAATAAGACATTTTTTCACTGGCCACTTTATTAGAAACACCTAATAAGACATTATTTCACTGGCCACTTTATTAGAAACCCCTACCTAGGACATGAATTTGCTGGACATTTTATTAGAAACACCTACCCAGGACATGAATACACTGGCCACTTTATTAGAAACCCCTACCCAAAAACATGAATTCACTGGCCCCTACCCCTACCTAGGACATGAATACACTGGCCACTTTATTAGAAACCCCTATCTAGGACATGAATACACTGGCCACTATATTAGAAACATCTAATAGGACATGAATACACTGGCTACTTTGTTAGAAACCCCTAGTAAGGCATTATTTTATTGGCCACTTTATTAGAAACCCCCTACCTAGGACATGAATACGCTGGCCAGTTTATTAGAAACAGCTAATAAGACATTATTTCACTGGCCACTATATTAGAAACATCTAATAGGACATGAATACACTGGCCACTTTATTAGAAACAGCTAATAAGATATTATTTCACTGGCCACTAACTAGGACATGAAGACACTGGCCACTTTATTAGAAACCCCTTTCTAGGACATGAGGATACTGACCACTTTATTAGAAACCCTTACCTAGGACATGAAGACACTGGCCACTTTATTAGAAACCCCTACCTAGGACATGAGGACACTGGCCATTTTATTAGAAACACCAGTGTTTTCTAGCTCCAGCTCCTGCAGGCTGTATGATTACTCTGTGTTTATGCTTTGATGTTTTGTCTGCTGGTTAATTTCTCTTTATTTCTGTACGAGCTGCTAGTTTCGTTTCGTTTGTACGTGTTTTGGTTCTTTATAATTGTTTTGTTATTCCAGCAGGTTTTTTTATGCTGCTAGATTTTTGTTTCTTTGTACGTGTTATTGTTGTTACTACATTGATTTTTTTTTTTAGTTTCTATTCTTTGTACAGGTTCTGGCAGAGTCTCATTCATGGTTGTGTCCCAACGTTCAACAACCTTCACACAATGCAGCAAAAAGCTGTGTAGAGACTCGTGACTGTGGGTGCGTTTCAAAGAAACTTTCTGATTGACAGCCAGGCGGTGAAAAAAAACAGCGAAAACACTGACAATTAGCTCTCAGGAGAGGTTTTGCACTGCTGTGTGATTCCGATGCAGAGGTTGATAAGCACCTCACAGCAAACCCTTCTCTCTCTCTCTAGCTCTCTCGCTCCTACATGCAAATATCAAAAGACAACCTGCTCGTCTCACCTGAGGGGGCTTTGAGCTGAAAATTACAGTGTGTGTTTCACACAAACCCCCTTTTCCTCACTCTCTTCATGCGTGCTGTCTTTCATCACCGTCCATTCTTTTACCTCCGCGGTTTTTATACACCCTTGTTTCGTATCTGCCACTATTGTTCCTAATAATGTGCGGCGGGCAGCGGCGGAGAGGTGACTGTGGTGAAGATGGAAAGGTTATTATCTGTGCATCAGACGTGGAGAAGTGTAGTATTATATGTAGAGCAGATGACATACGGTACCAGGCTATTAAACCGACTCGCGCTTTCCTGACGATTCTGGCATTTCAGCAGATAATTAGATCTGATCTACACAGACCATAATCATTACAAACGCCTACCTTATACACTTTCTAACCTTGGGCTTCCACTAACTGGCCACTTTATTAGAAACCGCTACCTTGGACTTTATTTAACTGGCCACTTTATTAGAAACCCCTACCTTGGACTTTATTTAACTGGTCACTTTATTAGAAACCCCTATCCAGGACATGAATTCACTGGTCACTTTATTAGAAACCCCTATCCAGGACATGAATTCACTGGTCACTTTATTAGAAACCCCTATCCAGGACATGAATTCACTGGTCACTTTATTAGAAACCCCTATCCAGGACATGAATTCACTGGTCACTTTATTAGAAACCCCTATCCAGGACATGAATTCACTGGTGACTTTATTAGAAACACCTACCTAGGGAATGAATTCACTGGCCACTTCATTAGAAAGCCCTATCCAGGAAAAATATTCACTGGTCACTTTATCAGAAACACCTACCTAGGGCATGAATTCATTGGCCACTTTATTAGAAACCCACAATTTAACTGCCCACTTTATTAGAAACACCTACCTTGGACTTTATTTAACTGGCCACTTTACTGGAAACCCCCTACCTTGGACTTTATTTAACTGGCCACTTTATTAGAAACCCCAACCCATGACTTTATTCAACTGGCTACTTTACTAGAAACCCCAACCCAGGAAAAATATTAACTGTCCACTTTATTAGAAACCCCTACCTTGGACTTTAATTAACTGGCCATATTATTAGAAACCGCTACCCAGGACACAAATTCATTGGTCACTGTATTAGGAACCCACTATTTAACTGGCCACTTAGAAACCCGTAACCAGGACTTTATTTAACTGGTCACTTTATTAGAAACTCCTACCAGAACTTTATTTAACTGGCCACTTTATTAGAAACCCCTACCTTGAACTTTATTTAACTGGCCACTTTATTAGAAACCTCTACCTTGAACTTTATTTAACTGGCAACTTTATTAGAAACACCTACCTTAGACTTTATTTAACTGGCCACTTTATTAGAAACCGCTACCCAGGACATGAATTCTCTGGTCACTTTATTAGAAACCCCTATCCAGGACATGAATTCACTGGTCACTTTATTAGGAACCCACTATTTAATTGGCCACTTTATTAGAAACCTCTACTCAGGACTTTATTTAACTGGTCACTTTATTAGAAACCCCTACCTTGGACTTTTTTTAACTGGCCATTTTATTAGAAACCACTACCCAGGACATGAATTCACTGGTCACTTTATTAGGAACCCACTATTTAACTGGCCACTTTATTAGAAACCCCTACCTTAGACTTTATTTAACTGGCCATTTTATTAGAAACCCCTATCCAGGACATTATTTCCATCATATAAACTGAGTACAGTTTCTCATTAGGTTGAATGTATAACTCTAAATGTAGGTATTATATATAAACTAAGTTACAGTTTCTCATTAGGTTGAATGTATAACTCTAAATGTAGGCATTGTATATAAACTGAGTTACAGTTTCTCATTAGGTTGAATGTAATACTCTAAATGTAGGTATTGTATATAAACTAAGTTACAGTTTCTCATTAGTTTAAATGTATAACTCTAAATGTAGGTATTGTATATAAACTGAGTTACAGTTTCTCATTAGGTTGAATGTATAACTCTAAATGTAGGTATTGTATATAAACTGAGTTACAGTTTCTCATTAGGTTGAATGTATAACTCTAAATGTAGGTATTGTATATAAACTAAGTTACAGTTTCTCATTAGGGTGAATGTATTACTCTAAATGTAGGTATTGTATATAAACTAAGTTACAGTTTCTCATTAGGATGAATGTATAACTCTAAATGTAGGTATTGTATATAAACTCAGTGTACAGTGACTTGATTTGAATGGAGAAGGTTTCTAATACAGTGTCGTGTGACTTTGACGCTGTTTTTGAAAAGAGTTCTGTTTCTTGCAGATTCTGAGAAATCCACAGAATAGAGTATAAAGTGAAGTTGGTCTCAGCCAAAACCCAAAATCTCACATCTGCTGTCAATAGAAAGCAGTGAAGGCCGTCAAAGTCATTTCGTTATTGTGCGTTTCATCGACCACTTTTTAGAAAGGAGCTGAATATGCAGTAGAACTCATGAAGTACAGGAGCAGACATACAGGTGATACTTTTATATCATCTTAGCCAAAAAAATAAAGAAAGAAATAGAAACATCTCCAGTTCTCATATCCCTTCAAAACAGTTTCTCATTAGGTTGAATGTATAACTCTAAATGTAGGTGTTGCATATAAACTGGGTTACAGTTTCTCATTAGGTTGAATGTATAACTCTAAATGTAGGTATTGTATATAAACTGAGTTACAGTTTCTCATTAGGTTGAATGTATAACTCTAAATGTAGGTATTGTATATAAACTGAGTAACAGTTTCTCATTAGGTTGAATGTATAACTCTAAATGTAGGTATTGTATTTAAACTGAGTTACAGTTTCTCATTAGGTTGAATGTATAACTCTAAATGTAGGTATTGTATTTAAACTGAGTTACAGTTTCTCATTAGGTTGGATGTATAACTCTAAATGTAGGTATTGTATTTAAACTGAGTACAGTTTCTCATTAGGTTGAATGTATAACTCTAAATGTAGGTGTTGCATATAAACTGGGTTACAGTTTCTCATTAGGTTGAATGTATAACTCTAAATGTAGGTATTGTATATAAACTGAGTTACAGTTTCTCATTAGGTTGAATGTATAACTCTAAATGTAGGTATTGTATATAAACTGAGTAACAGTTTCTCATTAGGTTGAATGTATAACTCTAAATGTAGGTATTGTATATAAACTGAGTTACAGTTTCTCATTAGGTTGAATGTATAACTCTAAATGTAGGTATTGTATATAAACTGAGTTACAGTTTCTCATTAGGTTGAATGTATAACTCTATATGTAGGTATTGTATATAAACTGAGTTACAGTTTACAGTGACTCACTCTGTAGAACTCATGATGTACTGGAGAAGACATACAGGTGAAGCTTTTTAAATCCAAAAATGAAATGAAAGCAGTGGGAACATCTCCGGCTCTCATGGCCCCTCAAAACGGAGGCACTTGTTCAGTTTTAAATCCCTTACATTTTTCATTCGACTCCTTTTCTTTCTTGATTTTAAGTTTTGATTGTAAGTCGCTGCTCCTCATGGATCGTTGTTTGTTTGCATGCAACCAACAAAATCTGCCTAAATTTGGCAGCATATTTTATTCATTGGCAAACGTTTAACAAACGATAGGAGTGACGGGGACAGAAATGGATTGGGAGACGGAGCGAGATTGTCTGGTTTGATTCTAAACGCTGGTCATAATGCGGCCCCTCCGAGCTGCTGCATTATTCAGCCCGACAGCCTTTTAGCCTCAGAGTGAAACAGCAAAACAACATTTAAATCCTCACCAGTGCTTTACTCCTCCTGCATGAGGACCGTGCAAAAGTCAGAGACCACCTTTATTCCATCAGTCACACGTTTTCAGAGTATCTGATTATAAGCTACAAAGAAAAACGGGCAACTAACAACCACCTGGAAGACCTGCTAGACCCACCAACACTGTCCCCTCATCAGTACTTTGATCTATTTTTCCACTGAGAAAAGGAGATACAGACACATCTAACGAAGAGTTGGACTCAGTCTGTAGTGCTGAATCAGTCTGACTGTAAAAAATAAATGATTTAGACTGTCTTAGACTGTCTGTAGTGCTGAACCAGTCTGACTGTAAATAATAAATGATTTAGACTGTCTTAGACTGTCCGTAGTGCTGAATCAGTCTGGCTGTAGAAGAGCTGGACTATGTCTGGAGTGCTGAATCAGTCTGGCTGTAGAATAGTGCTGAATCAGTTGCTGAATCAGTTGGACTTCATATGCTGTCCATGGTGCTGAATTAGTCTGGCTGCAGTTGATTTGGACTCTGTCTGTAGTGCTGAATCAGTCTGACTATAAAAGGGTTGGACTCTGTCTGTAATGCTGAATCAGTCTGAATGTAGAAGAGTTGTACTCTGTCTGTAGTGCTGAATCAGTCTTACTGTAGAAGAGCTGGACTCTGTCTGCAGTGCTGAATCAGTCTTACTGTAGAAGAGCTGGACTCTGTCTGTAGTGCTGAATCAGTCTTACTGTAGAAGAGCTGGACTCTGTCTGTAGTGCTGAATCAGTCTTACTGTAGAAGAGCTGGACTCTGTCT
>CM038711.1:45630558-45650558 GCA_021613375.1 Megaleporinus macrocephalus
ACTTAAGAGGAGTTATACAAGCTCATGCCCGGTATTATATGGTTTTATACATCCCATATGCGACCTTATGAGTTTGTTTATAATGCTTTACTTTATTGATCCCAGAGGGGAATTTAAGATCTCTGTGCAGTGAAACACTCACATACACACACACACTATAGTGGACACACCCACTAGGGGGCAGTGAGTACACCTCCAGCTCACGACTGCCTCTGAGAAATCATTCAGATCATCTTTAGCCAGTGCTGAAATAACATCAATGTCTAAAGAAAAACGCGTATCCCCATTTTACTAGATGATGTAAACCAGACAGCAGTTTCCAGTGTGTGAAAGCTTCATGATGAGTGGACCAGTAGAAATGCTCCTGAATAGCTTTTTGGAAAGGTTTCTGCTTCCATTGACTTTGAAAGTAAAAAGAGTTTTTGATCTCTCCTTTAAAGTGGCTGTTTTGGAGATTCTTGTTGTTCTATGTTCATATTGAGAGTCATTACATTTCTATGATATACAAATAATTCCTGTTGTGGCTAAAAAGCTAATTCACCAAAAACACTAATGCAAAACATTGCCGTAATTTATTTAGCCGGTCCAGTGTTTAATTTTTACAGTGTGAAGTATTATTGTTCAATTTTATGCCATAACAAGTAACAAACTAAAATAATTCCATAGAGCCATAATACTCAGTTATAATATAGAAAATGATGATGTACAATTCTGGCGGTGGTGTAGTGGTTAGTATGGTGGTGTAGTGGTTAGTATGGTGGTGTAGTGGTTTGTATGGTGGTGTAGTGGTTAGTATGGTGGTGTATTGGTTAGTACGGTGCTGTAGTGGTCAGTATGGTGGTGTAGTGCTTAGTATGGTGGTGTAGTGGTTAGTATGGTGGTGTAGTGCTTAGTATGGTGGTGTAGTGGTTAGTATGGTGGTGTAGTGGTTAGTATGGCGGTGGAGTGGTTAGTAGGGTGGTGTAGTGGTTAGTAGGGTGGTGTAGTGGTTAGTACGGTGGTGTAGTTGTTAGTATGGTGGTGTAGTGGTTAGTATGGTGGTGTAGTGGTTAGTACGGTGGTGTAGTGGTTAGTAGGGTGGTGTAGTGGTTAGTACGGTGGTGTAGTTGTTAGTATGGTGGTGTAGTGGTCAGTATGGTGGTGTAGTGGTTAGTATGGTGGTGTAGTGCTTAGTATGATGGTGTAGTGGTTAGTTTGGTGGTATAGTGGTTAGTATGGTGGTGTAGTGGTTAGTACGGTGGTGTAGTAGTTAGTACAGTGGTGTAGTGGTTAGTAAGGTGGTGTAGTAGTTAGTACGGTGGTGTAGTGGTTAGTAAGGTGGTGTAGTGGTTAGTATGGTGGTGTAGTGGTTAGTATGGTGGTGTAGTGGTTAGTACGGTGGTGTAGTGGTTAGTACAGTGGTGTAGTGGTTAGTACGGTGGTGTAGTGGTTAGTATGGTGGTGTAGTGGTTAGTATGGTGGTGTAGTGGTTAGTACGGTGGTGTAGTGGTTAGTATGGTGGTGTAGTGGTTAGTATGGTGGTGTAGTGGTTAGTATGGTGGTGTAGTGGTTAGTACGGTGGTGTAGTGGTTAGTATGGTGGTGTAGTGGTTAGTATGGTGGTGTAGTGGTTAGTATGGTGGTGTAGTGGTTAGTACGGTGGTGTAGTGGTTAGTATGGTGGTGTAGTGTTTAGTATGGTGGTGTAGTGGTTAGTATGGTGGTGTAGTGGTTAGTATGGTGGTGTATTGTTTAGTATGGTGTGATGGACTGGCGAACTGTCCATGGTGTTACCCCGCCTTTTCCCGATGACGCTGGGATTGGCTTTAGCCCCCCCATGACCCCGACTAGCGGGATTAAGCAGAAAATAATGGATGGATGGGTTTATAACTCAGTTTAGTTATAGAATGTAATAGTTATGGTTAATTAGTTCATTAGCAGGTAGAGGTTTAAACACCTGAATGCTGTGTAGAAGATTCTGATCTATTAAATAAAAAAATAAGATTACTGTTGAAAATGTTTATTTCACTCTAATTACTGCTTAATGGCGTAGTAACAAGCAGCCAGTGAATTAACAGCTTATGACCTGATAAGAGGATTACAAGTTCTCGGGAAATGCTCGCTTCACCCTGTTGCTTAATAATGTGCTAATGAGAGAGAATTAATTACCAGTCGTTAGACTGTTAAGGCTTAATAAGGGTATTATAAACGCATTACAAGGGCAGTGGCGAACCCTCGGGACCTTCAAACTCTTCAGGGTCCAATCAGGATTGTGGTATGTGGGTAGATTCGGCCAAGCAAGCTCTCCTATTGGTTACGACTTCGGTGTCATCATAATACTTTAAATCCAAGCCGATGTATCGTGATACGTATCCTATTTTCATTTTTGTTGATATTTTTAAATATGATTTGAAAACACCTGCTGTCGTTTATACTGTATGATCTTTTCTTCACAAATGAACTAATAGAAATGCTTCAAACTCCCTTTTTAATAAAACCTCATTACATTAAATTACATTAGAGGTAAAGAATGTTTTTATTCCATCTGCTTTAAAGTTACTGTTACTGTAAAAGACAGCATGAATAAAAATAAAACATAAAATTATATCAATAAGACAGTGTCAATACCATCCAAGCCGCTCAGTGCTACCAATGTAGACTATAAACAAACAAAAACAATATGCCAGAATAAAGTCTTTTGAAATGAATACCTCTAAGAACGAGTACTTTGAGAGAGGGAGAGAGAGAGAGAGAGAGAGAGAGAGAGAGAGAGCAGGTGGCTTTTCTTTGGTACAGGCTGTTCCTGGAAGTGACTCACAGGCGTCTGTTCTGACTGTTTGCTGTCACTGAAAACCTTAATTCACTTTCAGAAGCTTCAAACTGAGCTGTGGTGGAGTCCCCTGTCACTCACAGTCTGTCTTTCACAAAAACAAGATACCTCACTGATATTTCAATTCAGAGAAGAAAAATCCTTTCAAAGAACCATTCACTCATCACTCACCTTCAGCAGGTTTAACATTCTCCACCAGGGGAGGCAATTAGCAACATTGTAATTAAAGAGGTCATAGTGAGTCACTGTAGTAAAACTTTTTAATTGAAGAGGTGATAGTTTGTCACTGTAGTGCCACTTTGTACCTGAAGAGGTGACAGTGAGTCACTGTAGTACCACTTTGTACTTGAAGAGGTGATAGTGAGTAACTGTAGTACCACTTTGTACCTGAAGAGGTGATAGTGAGTCACTGTAGTACCACATTTTACCTGAAAAGGTGATAGTGAGTCACTGTAGTACCACTTTTTACCTAAAGAGGTGATAGTGAGTCACTGTAGTACCACTTTGTACCTGAAGAGGTGATAGTGAGTCACTGTAGTACCACTTTTTACCTGAAGAGATGATAGTGAGTCACTGTAGTACCACTTTTACCTAAAGAGGTGATAGTGAGTTACTGTAGTACCACTTTGTACCTGAAGAGGTGATAGTGAGTAACTGTAGTACCACTTTTTACCTGAAGAGATGATAGTGAGTCACTGTAGTACCACTTTTACCTAAAGAGGTGATAGTGAGTTACTGTAGTACCACTTTGTACCTGAAGAGGTGATAGTGAGTCACTGTAGTACCACTTTGTACCTGAAGAGGTGATAGTGAGTCACTGTAGTACCATATTGTACCTGAAGAGGTGATAGTGAGTCATTGTAATACCACTTTGTACCTGAAGAGGTGATAGTGAGTCACTGTAATACCACTTTGTACCTGAAGAGGTGATAGTTAGTAACTGTAATACCACTTTGTATCTGAAGAGGTGAGAGTGAGTCACCGTAGTACCATATTGTACCTGAAAATGTGATAGTGACTCACTGTTTTACCACTTTGTATCTGATGAGGTGAGAGTGAGTCACTTTAGTACCACTTTGTACCTGAAGAGGTGAAAGTGAGTCACTGTATTACCACTTTGTACCTGAAGAGGTGATAGTGAGTCACTGTTTTGTGGAGTGGAATCAGTCCAACATGTGAGGATGAGGAAGTAGTGCTGTGTATTCTAACCTCTGGTCAGTCGTGGTGAAGGTGCTGCTCCCAGTTAGATCATTTAACATTGTCTAATAATATCTTGCCCCCTAGTGTTTGGAGTATGAATTCATCAGGCTGCTTTATTTTCTTGTTTGGTCATTTCAATGTTTGATTGGTTTTTGATTAACCTGTACCTTCCCATTGTTTACCACCCCCCACGCATTGTGGAGACTGTCGTGCAGAATGCTTTATTACAGATGCCAAAACACATTTTAGGGCAAATCTGGAGAACTATACGTCCAGATGCAGCTAATTTGGCAGATGTTCCTCCTGTGGGCATACAAGGACGTGACCACATGCACAGTCTACTTGAAGATTTCCAATCCATGCAACAATATAAACGTCTGACTGTTTAAAAGCCTTTATCTGATCAGTAAGTGTATGTTCTACCAGATCTGATTAGAACAGATGTAAATAATCATACATACAATACAAAGTAACATGAATATGTTATTGTGAGAGAAGTAGATCAGATCTTGATCCAGTTTGAAGAACAAAGTTAGGTTCCAGATTTCTCCTGGACGCCCCAGACATTGTATGAATATGTTCAGTTCCTTCAGCAGCAAATCTTGATTTAACTTAATGAAGTACTGAGCAGTCAAAGCAGGTATTAGATGAGAACTGATAATAATACTGGGTTGTTTAGGAGAAGCTTGGAAAGGGTTAATAAACACACTGATGTATGGAAAAGCTACTACTACTAATACTACTGATACAACTACTACTAAAGATACACCTACTACTACTACTATTACTACTTCTGAAACTTCTACTACTACTAAAGATACTACTAGTACTATTACTATTTCTAAAACTACTATTACTACTAATACTAAAATACTATTACTACTTCTCGAACTACTACTACTAAAGATACTACTAATACTATTTCTAAAACTACTATTACTACTAATACTATCAATACTATTACTACTTCTCGAACTACTACTTCTAAAGATACTACTATTACTATTTCTAAAATTACTATTACTACTAATACTACTAATACTATTACTACTTCTAAAACTACTACTACTAAAGGTACTACTACTACTACTACTACAACTACTAATTCTACTAAAGATGCTATTATTACTATTTCTAAAACTACTATTAGTACTAATTATACTAATACTATTACTACTTCTCAAACTACTACTACTAAAGATACTACTACTACTACTACTACTACAACTACTAATACTACTAAAGATGCTATTATTACTATTTCTAAAACTACTATTACTACTAATACTATTTCTACTTCTCGAACTACTACTACCAAAGATACTCCTACTACTATTTCTAAAACTACTATTACTACTAATACTACTAATACTATTAATACTTCTAGAACTACTACTACCAAAGATACTACTACTACTATTTCTAAAACTACTATTACTACTTATACTACTAATACTATTACTACTTCTTGAACTACTACTACTAAATATATTACTATTACAATTTCTAAAACTACTATTACTACTAATACTATTACTACTTCTCAAACTACTACTACTAAAAGTACTACTAATACTAATACTTGAGAACTGTAAATAACACTGGGTTGCTTCCACAAGAAGAAGCTTAGAAAGGGTTAAATACACACACTGACGTATTTGTTTTGCTGAAGAAATAAGAGCTTAACTGCTCATAAATATATCCATCCATCATCTTCTGTTTTATGCCACTAGTTGGGGTCATGGTGGGGTTGCAGCAAATCCCAGTGTCATCAGGCGGGGTACACCATGGACAGGTCACCAGTCCATCACACGGACAACACACTCTAACACACACACTCACACCTACGGTCAGTTTAGAGTGAGGATCCTAACATGCATGTTTTTAGACTGTGGGAGGAAACCGGAGTACCCGGAGGAACCCACTCAAACACAGACAGAACATACACACTCCACACAGAACCACTATACTAACCACTACACCACCGTACTAACCACTACACCACCATACTAACCACTACACCACCATACTAACCATTACACCACCATGCTAACCACTACACCACCATACTGACCACTACACCACCGTACTAACCACTACACCACCATACTAACCACTACACCACCATACTAACCACTACACCACCGTACTAACCACTACACCACCATACTGACCACTACACCACCATACTAACCACTACACCACAGTACTAACCACTACACCACCATACTAACCACTACACCACCATACTAACCACTACACCACCATACTGACCACTACACCACCATACTAACCACTACACCACCGTACTAACCACTACACCACCATACTAACCACTACACCACCATACTAACCACTACACCACCGTACTAACCACTACATCACCGTACTAACCACTACACCACCATACTAACCACTACACCACCATACTAACCACTACACCACTATACTAACCACTACACCACTATACTAACCACTACACCACCGTACTAACCACTACACCACCATACTAACCACTACACCACCATACTAACCACTACACCACCATACTAATCATTACACCACCATGCTAACCACTACACCACCATACTGACCACTACACCACCGTACTAACCACTACACCACCGTACTAACCACTACACCACCATACTAACCACTACACCACCATACTAACCACTACACCACCGTACTAACCACTACACCACCGTACTAACCACCTTACTAACCAGTACACCACCGTACTAACCACTACACCACCATACTAACCACAACACCACCATACTAACCACAAGACCACCATACTATCCATTCCACCACCATACTAACCACTACACCACCGTACTGACCACTACACCACCGTACTGACCACTACACCACCGTACTAACCACTACACCACTGTACTAACCACTGCACCACCGTACTAACCACCGTACTAACCAGTACACCACCGTACTAACCACTACACCACCATACTGACCAACACACCACCATACTAACCACAACACCACCGTACTAACCACTACACCACCATACTAACCACAACACCACCATACTATCCATTACACCACCATACTAACCACTACACCACCTTACCGACCACTACACCACCATACTAACCACTACACCACCATACTAACCACTACACCACCTTACCGACCACTACACCACCATACTAACCACTACACCACTGTACTAACCACTACTACACGTCTCCAAGTGACTAAAACCTGTGCACAGTAACTCTACATTTCTATAGTGAGCCTGTAAAAAAGGAGATGTTTCCAATAAAGTTTCCAGTGAGTGGAAGGAGGTGTTGGAGGCTGAGAATCTTTTATTAAAATATTTCAGGAAAGCTGTTCGGAGGGATAAGGGTGTGAATGAGTGATTGAGTCAGTTTGGAGGTTTTTTTAGACCTGTCTTTGTCTGGTGTTAAGTAGAGTTATCCATCACCACCTAACCCTAAAACAGGCTTCATTACCCAGAAGTTACGCAAGACTCAGCGAGAGGCCTACAGAGCACTCCATCAGCTGGAACTCAGACACAGCAATTAGTTTATATAACCCAGGATAGTTAGAGTGAATTATGAGGTCAGTGAGTGACAGAGGAATAGAAACCCGGATCAGGAATAGGGAGGCCCTGAATACGCCGCTCTTACACTCAGTGGCCATTTTATTGGAAACATCTACCATTCTAATAGTAGGTAAACCCCCCACCTCCTTGTATCTACACTCACTGTCCAGTGTATCAGTATTCACTCTCTGTTTGAGCTCCTGTGTCTTTAAGCTCCGCCTCCTGATGAGCCCACTATGCTGTGACTGGTCAGCTCACCCACTCTGTTCTGATTGGTTGATCCGGCCAATACTGTGTATTCATCCCTTCATTCCTTTATCATCACCAACACTGTTCCTTCATCCTTTCATTCCTTTATCATCACCAACACTGTGTATTCATCCCTTCATTCCTTTATCATCACCAACACTGTTCCTTCATCCCTTCATTCCTTTATCATCACCAACACTGTTCCTTCATCCCTTCATTCCTTATCACAACCAACACTGTTCCTTCATCCCTTCATTCCTTTATCATCACCAACACTGTTCCTTCATCCCTTCATTCCTTTATCATCACCAACACTGTTCCTTCATCTCTTCATTCCTTTATCATCACCAACACTGTTCCTTCATCCCTTCATTCCTTGATCATCACCAACACTGTGTATTCATCCCTTCATTCCTTTATCATCACCAACACTGTTCCTTCTTCCCTTCATTCCTTTATCATCACCAACACTGTTCCTTCATCCCTTCATTCCTTTATCATCACCAACACTGTTCCTTCATCTCTTCATTCCTTTATCATCACCAACACTGTTCCTTCATCCCATCATTCCTTTATCATCACCAACACTGTTCCTTCATCCCTTCATTCGTTTATCATCAACACTGTTCTTTCATCCCTTCATTCCTTTATCATCACCAACACTGTTCCTTCATCCCTTCATTCTAGTATCATCACCAACACTGTTCCTTCATCCATTCATTCCTTTATCATCACCAACACTGTTCCTTCATCCCTTCATTCTAGTATCATCACCAACACTGTTCCTTCATCCATTCATTCCTTTATCATCACCAACACTGTTCCTTCATCCCTTCATTCTATTATCATCACCAACACTGTTCCTTCATCCCTTCATTCCTTTATCACCACCAACACTGTTCCTTCATCCCTTCATTCTTTTATCACCAACACTCTTCCTTCACCAGAGGTGTTTCTGATAAAGTGGCCAGGGAAGGTAGATCACTTTTACCAACTTCGACGGTCTAAATCAGGCCAAGCATGTTGACCGCTGTGTGATCTCCACAGTAACAACTGGCCAATCTGGAGGCATTAGTTTGGTTTGGATGGGCCATGAAGACCCCAGCTGGGTTAGGCAGATGCTACCATTAATGGAGGGGGTGGAGGAGGAATATTTTTGGCGGGAAAAATGGGCAGCTGGGCACAGAGATGCCCCACTGTGTTCCACCGCCGTACCGTGTGACTAACTCGGTTAACGCATGACATCAGAAATCTGATCACATTAGCTCGACACAATCTCTTCCTCAGAAAGCCAAGTAGAGAGGGCTCGCTGCTGCCCCCGGTGGACGCTTCATCTCTTTATCTGAGTGGGTCATGCGAGCCATACTTTTCCCTCTCACAGCCCTGCAGGAACTGCGAGTCCAATCAGGGGTATTTTTGGAAGCAGAGCAGCTGAAATTAGTTCACACATCATCATCAGGCCGCTGCCACTAATTCAGACCCACCGCTGGGAGAACAAGCTGATATCTCAGCAGTCATGCAGTACAGTATAAAGCACAGCCATTTACCCAGCTAACCTCATTATACCTTCAGCGGCGTATTAGTGTCAGCGCGGAGTGCGCGGAGGGCCGGCTTCTGCCATTTTCCCGGGACAGATGTGATCTCCTAATGAAAGCGTCTGCGGACAGCCAGCAGAGATCTCAGACCAAATGTGGGAACGTAGGCTTATTAGGGTGGGAACTAACTGAGCTTGACATTTTGTGAGAAACGTAGGGGGCGCTCTGCAACATTAACGGTCACTAGTGTTGGGAATATTTCTTACATACTATGGCGGCTATTAAAGTTTTGTTAATACAGATGGGTAGACTGAATGCTACAGAGCCGGGGTACCTAATTAGAGTCCAGTAAGGTCCAGTTAGAGGAGACCTTCTAAGGCTGGTCTGGACCATCATCATTTCTAACATGTGTTCTGATTCAGTGGCGTATCCTGTTTACTGAAGTAGTCTAATATCAACTACTGAAACAACAACACATCACACATACACTACTGCTCAAAAGTTTGGGATCACAGTGAAATGTTCTTGTTTTAATGGAGTATCTTCTTCTTAACACAACAATGGACTGACGGGTCTCTAAAGAAAGTTGTTTGTTTCTGGTCATTGTGAGTCGGTCAGCAAGCCATCAACTGCTGATCTTCAGATACTAAACTAACCTAGAATGTTGTTCTCCCTTTTATACTCACTTATTAGTAGAATGTTTTTCAGCTGTGCATCACAATTGATCAAGAGTGTCCTAACAACCAATTAGTCCAATAACATCCTTAACTTGGATTGGTGGTCGTACCAGGAGATTTAGACAGAAGACTGAGAATTACTGATAATAGAACTATATGCTAAATAAGCCTCTACACAAAAATATACTTTAATACAAACATTTTTATTCTTTAAAATCATCTGATACACTTACATTTATGTAAAATGGACAATATTGTTTGAATTGCATGAAAATTGCATGAAATGAAATTCTAAAGTGATCCTAAACTTTTGAGTGATAGTGTACAGTTCAGTATATTTCAGTATATTTACTGTTTAAATGCTGAACTGAATGAATTATTTCTAAACTTCTAATACATTTTTAATAACAAGAGCTACATAAAAAAACAACAGAATGCTTTTGAAGAAAAAGTGCATCTGAAAGTGTTTATTTATAGAGAAAGTAAATAAAACGTGTAACATGTTGGTTGTACAGAGCGGTGTTCTCCAAAACTAGACGAGCAGGTCCATTCCAGAACCGTTCCTGTTAAACACTCAGTTTTTATGTTATTCTTTCTGACTCGCTTTAGTCTTCGGCTGCTGCTCCTCACTTCGTACCTCGCCTCTGTGCGCTCCGCACGCCCCAATGTGCACAGATCTGATAGGCTGAGGAGACTTCGGTGATCTTACAGAGCACGCGATTGGTCTAAAGAATAAAATAAATAAATAATAGTAATAATAATAATAAAATAATAAGTAGAAAAGTGCATTTCCTGAAGGAAACACAGGATGCTCACACACCCTAATCAGTTTGACAGGTGTTGCTGTTATTACAGGTTGCTGCTAGGGTGTTGCTTGGTGGTTGCCAGACTATATCAGCTGAAAAATTAGGGTCTGCTATGGTATCCCAGCTGGTTGCTAGGGTGTTGCTAGGCAATTATTAAGCTTTCCCTGGTGGTTGCTTGAGTGTTGATATGCGGTTGCTAGGGTGTTGCTACACAGGTTTCCATTGTGTAGAGTGGTTCCACTATTGGGTGACAAGCTGTTGCTAGGTACGGTTAAAAAATGGACTGGGAGGAACGAGGGATGAATAAATGATAAATAAAGGAGTGCAGGTCGGTATGTTTGTGGATTATGTCTGCAGCCCAGACTGAGTATGTGCAGTTTGGAGGCTGTACATTAAATGAAACCATGATGTCCCTCACAGAAAATAAGTATACTTAAAGTTAACTTTATTAAGTATACTTTATGTAGTTACTATACTAATGTGATTGTACTAGTAGTACACTTGTATATGTACTATTTTAATACTTCTTGGGACTAAATTGGCCACTTTCTAGTTTTTAAAAGTATACTTTTAAGTAGACTTTAAGTGTAAGAGTAGTAAACCAAGTATACAACTAGTTTACATCTTTTGTACTGCAACTACACTAAAAGTAAACTTACTGTTAGTTTACTAGCTTGTAAGTTTTCTTTAAGTGAACTAAACATAATATTTATAATTTACTGCTTATATTATTGTTGTACTTTAAAGTATATGACTAGGTTTAAGAGTTTTCTTTTCTACTTAAAATAGAATTTTAACAATGTTTACTTACTCACCAGTGAACACACGTAAAATAAACAAGACACATTCAGATTAAGAAACATATTTGTATCTTTATAAATCTTTATAAATCAAATTTTAAATAAATATTGTACTGGATGTGTTTTTGTGCAGAGCAAGAATACTTACTTCTACTATCTCAATCAAAAGATTAAGTACAAGTAAAGGCCAAATATACTTAGACTGTTCTATACTTGTCAGTAGAACCCCAGCATACTTAAGTATAACTGTGTTTAGTATATCAGAGAAGTATATAAAAAGTAAACTAATGGTACGCTTGAATAAACTTCTTTTTTAAGGGGTTTGGATGTGTTTAAAAATGAATGGGACTCTATGGGGTAAAAAGAGAGATGGAAAAAAACAGACGAGTGTGGATCGGCCAAACGCTACAGTCATGGTTGGTCACAGTGTCAGTGGATTGGCGTGCTTCGTACCTCACCTGTGTGCGCTCCGCACGCCCCAATGTGCACAGATCTGATTGGCTGAGGAGCCTTCGGTGATCTTACAGCGCACGTGATTGGTCTGTGAGTTCACTGCGCAGTAAAGTCCGTATACTGTATAGACTAGTAAAGCTCCGCCTCTTAAAATAAACACAGTCAGAATTAAATCATTCTCAGTAGATTATCGGTCTGGGTCCGGATCCGGACCGCGGCCCACCTATTAGTGACCCCTGCTACAGGGGTTAGGAGAAGTTCAGGGTTCAGTGAATCCCATCATTTATGGCAGGAACCCCCTCCCCAATGAAGCAGCTCCATGACCATGTTTGAGATCTCCACCAAGTACCGGTTCATCTACTAGCTGATTCATTCACTGTCACTCATTCATTCATTCGCTCAGTCACTCATTCATTCATTCAGTCACTCTTTCATTCATTCAGTCACACATTCATTCATTCAGTCACATATTCATTCAATCAGTCACTCATTCGTTCAGTTACTCATTTATTCAATTAGTCACTCATTCATTCACACATTCATTCACTCAGTCACTCATTCATTCAATCAGTCACTCATTTGTTCAATCTGTCACTCATTTATTCAGTTACTTATTCGTTCAATCAGTCACTCATTCATTCAGTCACTCTCATTCAATCAGTACTACTCACTATAACACTTGCTTTACTCGTTTACTAACCACTGTATTTAATCACTCACTCACTTTCCCATCCAATTATTCACTTATTCATTCACACACTAGATTAACCCTGGACTCCTTCACTCACTCCCTCGCTAAGCCAGTTACATTATTACTCTTTTACTGACTTACTCAGTCACTCTTTTCCTCACTGCTCACTCCCTCATCTTTCACTCACTCGGTAAATCACTGCCTCACCCCTCCATTCACTCTTTTATATCTTACTTTCCTTACTACTCCACTCACTCTTTCCCTTACTTTCTCAGTCACCCATTCTCTCATTTACTCGCTAAATCACTCCCTCACTCCTCCACTCACTCTTTCCTGCATAGACTTGCTCACACACTCCTTCACTCACTCCGTCACTAAGCCAGTTACCTTGTTACTTTTAGTGCTAACTCCCCCACTGACTTACTCAGCCACTCTTTCCCTCACTCCCTCAGTTACCTATTCTTTCACTCCCTTGCTAAATCACTGCCTCACTCCACTTACTCCTTCACCTGCTCACTCATCCACTCACTCCTTGACCTGCTCACTGACTCCTCTAATCACGCTTTCACTGAATTTCTTGGTCACCCAACCTTTCACTCACTCGCTAAATCACTGCCTCACTCCTCCACTCACTCTTTCCCTTACTTCCTCAGTCATCCATTCTTTCACTCATTTTCTAAATCCCTCCCTCACTACTCCACTCACTCTTTCCTGCATAGACTTGCTCACACACGTTCACCTTGATACTGTTAATTCTAACTCACCCATTGACTTACTCAGTCACTCTTTCCCTCACTCCCTCAGTCACCTACTCTTTCACTCACTCGCTAAATCACTGCCTCACCCCTCCACTCACTCTCTTACTCCTTGACTTCCTTACTCCTCCACTCACTCTTTTGCTTACTTCCTCAGTCAACCATTCTTTCACTCACTCTCTAAATCCCTTCTTCACTCCTCCACTCACTCTTTCCTGCATAGACTTGCTCACACACGTTCACCTTGATGCTGTTAATTCTAGCTCACCCACTGACTTACTTAATCACTCTTCCCCTCACTCCCTCAGTCACCTACTCTTTCACTCTCCTACTCCTTGACTTGCTCACTCACTCACTCACTTCCTGACTACGCCTCCTACCCTATTTTATGGCTGCTCGCTCCCTCGCTGACTCGCTCACTGACTCGCTGACTCTCTTTCTCTCTGCTCCTCTTCTCGTTAACGGCGCGAGCATTGGCCTATTAATCTGCTGTCTGTGGAGACCGTGATTGATGAGCGTTTACAATTAAAACCTTGTTAGCATCCAATTTTCCAACTTTGGCTAAACGGCTGGTAATGGAGGCCTGTTGAAAACAGCCACGTGTAATTACAGATTAATAGCCGTTATCAGAGTCTCGGCATCCACTAAACCCGAATTAGAGAGAGTTCAGTCTGGGTGACACAGGAGTGTTTGGAAAACTTGCAGGACTTACAGAGCACTCCGGGTCAATTGTACTCTGTAGTGAGGGATGAAGAGGAGGAGGAGGAGGAGGAGGAAGAGGAGATAAGGATGGATAAGGAGGATAATCAGGAATGCAAACAAGCAACAATAAGAAAGATAGGAAGGAAGGAAGTAGTTCAGGCATGGCCTTTTGTCCAACCTCCAGTCGTTACATAACTTTACTTAACATATGAACCTGCATGACTTCAAAGCTCTTTATAATCTAGAAAGCACAACGTACAGCCTTTCATCATCCGGATGCCCAGAGAGGTACAGGATGATGATGCTTTCAGTGCTCAAACATACACAGATATCACAAAGACGTGGAGCCCAGTCCCGATTTGTCTGGGTGCTTATCTGCTCTGCGTAATGTCCTCTGAAGTCCTCCTGCTTTCAAGCGACTCCTGACTGTTTTGCCGAAATGAGCATTTCTTTAGTTTGTGCGGTGAAGAATAACTACACGTGCATGTAAACAGGGTCAGACAGATTGGCCGGATACGTTTGGGGCGTTCCAGCACCTTTATGTTACGCTTTGTTGTTATGTGGCGACTACACATTTCATTTTCTATATTTAAACTCAGACTATATTCAAGATTCAAGAGTTTTATTGTCATGTGTACAGCAGAACAGAAAGTTACATTGTACAATGAAATTCTTACTCTGTTGGTCCTCCATTCACCAATAGATAAAGATAACAAAAAAAGAAATAATAAAAAATATATACAAAATATACAAAGTATAATAATATAAGTTGAAGTAAATAAAAGTATTTTTATAGTTAAAGAATAAAAAATAAAAGTTGTTTGTGCTTTTATGTGCAAGTATGAAGAGCAGCAGCCATAAAGTGCTAGTTGCAAGTAACAAATGTAAATAATAATTTTTTGCACGAGTAGTGAATGTAAACGTAATGTAAACAGTAAATTAAGGGTGACCCCTCGCATACAATGGAGCTGAGCTTGTAGAAATAATATAGCCACAACATGAAAAAGGAGGGATTTAAATAATAGAGAACAAGTAAGATAGAGATCGGTTATAATAGAAAAAATCTTTACATTTATTCTTTAAATCTTTTAATTTAAATGTAAATTTAAACAAGACATAAAAAAGATAAAGACAGTAAAAAACATAAAAAAATAAATCAATAAATAAAGTAGTGGGAATTTAAAACATCAGTAAATTGATAGTTCAGAAGTAGCTAAAGAATAAAATATAGAAATAATAATAATAATAATAATAATAGAAAAGAATGATTGTGCAGTGTAAGCACTTCAACAGGCTGTTGCTATGGTATCCCAGGTTGTTGCTAGGGTGTTGCTTGGTGATTACTAGGATAACCCAGCTTATTGTAAGGAATTGCTTGGAATCTGCTAGAGTGTCCCAACTGGTTATTAGGGCAACACAGGTTGCTGCTAGGGTGTTGCTATGTGGTTGCTAGGGAATCTCAACTGGTTGCTATGGTGTTGTTAGTCAATTGCAATGGTATCCCAGCTGGTTGCTAGCGTGTGGCTAGGCGATTATTAGTCTATCCCAGCTGGTTGCTTGAATGTTGATATGCAGTTGCTAGGGCATTCCAGTTGGTTGCTAGGGTGTGGCTAGTCAGTTGCTATGGTATCCCAGCTGGTTGCTAGGGTGTGGCTAGTCAGTTGCTATGATATCCCAGCTGGTTGCTACGGTGTGCCTAGGCGATTATTAAGCTATCCCAGCTGATTGCTTGGGTGTTGATATGCAGTTGCTAGGGTATTCCAGTTGGTGGCTAGGTAGAGCTGCTCGTCTCTTCAGTCTCTTCAGTGTTGAACGCTGAGCTGAAGCTGCTCCATGGTGTCCGAGTGTTGGAGAAACTGTCCGGAGTGAAATGTACAGACTGCAGAGTTAAAGTTGTTCAGGATTCTGTTAAAGATGTTGGAAGTTCAGCAGCTGGTTTTGGGAATTCTCCGTTCCACCTTAAACGGTGCTGTGGTTCCATTCTGGCGTCTGTACGAGCTGCAGTGTTTAAGGTGGAACATTAGATGAAGAATGTGGAGAAGAGGAACTTCAGGCTGGTTTAAAGATGAACATGGAGCTCTGACAGTTGGGTTGTTTGTTGGGAAGGAATGAAAAGTGGTGACGTTACCTTCACAGCCTGGAATGTCGGATTTCTCCACATAGTCCAAGCTGCAGTGTTTAAGGTGGAACATTAGGCGAATAGGAATTATAGGCTGGTTTAAAGATGAACAACCATCGTTGTATTTGATCTGTTCGGTCTTTATATCCTGCCGTAGTCGTTTCCACGCTGGCTAATTTCAATTAACCACAATAACACACGCGCTACAGTCACAGTTTGGACTGGAAACGTTGAGCAGAAGCTCCAAACTGGGACGCTTTCTTCAGTAAAACTTGTGGAAGAGCTGTTACGGACTCAGTGGGCAGAGCAGCGATGGGTCATTTGCGATTTCAAATGAAAGCAAGGTGTCCTCAAACATTACGAGCTCCTTCGCTCTCTTCCTCCGCGCTGCCTAAGACAAGCAGGCCTGCTCCCAGGAGCAATCAGCAGAGATAATTAGAGCGCCGCTCCGATGGCACTCGTGGCCTTTTTATTTTTCCCTCCTGCACTCTAATAAAATATTAAGCCTATTAATAACGACAGTGCAGAGTTGTGCAAAATTCATTATTGATGGTTTGGTTAATTTAACTTTTATGATGCTCATAAACGGGAAGACTAGATTAGATTAGTTGATGCTATCAGGCATGTTTTTATGCACTCGTTTCTTTTTTTTCATCTGACAAAGTTTTCAATGGAGTTCTTTAATCACGGCGCGGAGCTGAACGCCGTAACGAGGGTTATTAATCCAGCTGCTTATGTTTCTTTTTATAAATGATATGAAACGAGAGTTTCTTTTTGTTGGATTTATCAAGGATTCCTGTTGCATCACAGCAGTAAACAGAAAATCCATCAGTAGCACACTTGGTTTAACTTAATGAAGTATTGATTAGATAATCTAGGTATCGGACGATTAGCACTAATAGTATTGCTGGATTAGAACCAGTTAAACACACTCACTTACTTAAAATCCCCATTTATAGAAGTAATATTTTTATATTACTTCTAATATCACTGTTTTTTTCTATTATATATATATATATATATATATATATATATATATATATATATATATATATATATATATATATATATATATATTGAAGCTTTAATTGGTAAATACAGAGCAAGTTTATTTATATAGCACCTTTCATACTATGCGGTCATTCAAAGTGCTTCGCAAATCAAAATCATAATGATATTTTACATTAAAATTGTTTTTTTAAAGATATTAAAAGTAGAAAAAAAAATTCATTCAAAATTTAGAAATACACACACAAAAATGAAAGTTTAATTGAAAGCAAAGTAAACAGGTCAAGGTTAAAAACCAAACAAGGTAATTAGTAGAGTGGTCAAAAACAATACACTGATATTAAAAGTAAAAAAAAAACATACATTCAAAATTAGAAGTGAAAATCAAAAAATTTATAAAAATTTAAATGAAAGCACAAACCCATACAAAGTAAACAGGTCAAAGTTAAACAACAAACAAGGACATTAAAAGAGTGGACAGGAACAAAATGAGGCTAAAAAATTAAAACATAAGCACATAAACAAATCCAATCAGTAAACAGTAAATAATTAAATCTATGAAACAGGCCAATACACTGACAAAGTTTTCAATGGAGTTCTTTAATCACGGCGCGGAGCTGAACGCCGTAACGAGGTTTATTAATCCAGCTGCTTATGTTTCTTTTTATTAATAATACGAAACGAGAGTTTTTTTTGTTGGATTTATCAAGAATTCATGTTGCATCACAGCAGTAAACAGAAAATCCATCAGTAGCACACTTGGTTTAACTTAATGAAGTATTGATTAGATAATCTAGGTATCGGACGATTACCACTAATAGTACTGATTAGACCCAGTTAAACTCACTTACTTAAAATCCCCACTTATAGAAGTAATATCACTTTTTTTTCTAATTGTTTCCTGTCAGTGTAATATATATATATATATATATATATATATATATATACCATGTAAACAGCAGCTGTCATGTTCAAACAAGGTAAAAAAATTAAAAATTGACAAAAATGGAGACACGTTTTTCTTTAGACAGCGACTCTCTCTCTCTCTCTCTCTCTCTCTCCCTCTCTCTCTCTCTCTCTCTCTCTCTCTCTCTATATATATATATATATATATATATATATATATATATATATATATATATATATATATATACACACACACTGAAGCTTTAATTGGTAAATAAACAGCAAGTTTATTTATATAGCACCTTTCATACAAAGTGGTCATTCAAAGTGTTTTGCAAATCAAAATCACAATAATATTTTGAATTTAAATCATTTTTTACAAAAATTAAAAGATAAAAAATTACATACATTCAAAATTGAGAAATTAAAAAATGTATAAAAATTTAAATGAAAGAACAAAATCAATCAAAGTAAACAGGTCAAGGTCGAAAAACAAACAAGGATATTAAAAGAGTGGTCAGGAACAAAGTGAGGATAAAAAATGAAATGAAAACATAACCACATTTATGTTATTTACTGTTTACTGATTGCATAAACAAATCCAATCAGTAAACAGTAAATAATTAAATCTATGAAACAGTCCAATACACTGACAAAGATTTCAATGGAGTTCTTCAATCACGGCGCGGAGCTGAACACCGTAACGAGGGTTATTAATCCAGCTGCTTATGTTTCTTTTTATTAATAATACGAAATGAGAGTTTCTTTTTGTTGGAAAGTTCATCAGCAGCACACTTGGTTTAACTTAATGAAGTATTGATCAGATGATAGTATATATTAAATATGATAATAATGTTGATATTTTTGTATTTCTTGTAATATCACTGTATTTTCTTCTAATTGTTTACAGTCTGGAACAATAGCTTAAAGCTTTTTCTCATATGAGGCCCCTGAGCTGATACTTTAAAAGTGTGTATCTTATTAATAAGTATCTGATCACCAGTAAGTACAGCAGATCAGATTAGAACAGATGTAAATAATCATACATACAATACAAAGTAACATGAATATGTTATTGTGAGAGACGTAGATCAGATCTTGAGCTCCAGTTTGAAGAACAAAGTTAGGTTCCAGATTTCTCCTGGACGCCCCAGACATTGTATGAATGTATTCAGTTCCTTCAGCAGCAAATCTTGATTTATCTTAATGAAGTACTGAGCAGTCAAAGCAGGTATTAGATGAGAACTGATAATAATACTGGGTTGTTTAGGAGAAGCTTGGAAAGAGTTATATATGTTGTAACTGTCTCTTTTAAAACGTCTGTAAAGCTGCTGTGTATATATATACACATATACATTATATGTATAATACTGTATATACCACTGCAGTCATTCACATCACTTTGCAGATCAGGAAATAAAAATACATTTCAAATTAAAAAGTAAAAGTTATAACAGAACAGACATTAAAGAATAAACAATAAAAAATAATTTTAACATTAAAAATTACAGCTCAAGCTCAGAAGTAAACAGGCCCAGGTCAAATCCAAAATCAAACAATCATTAACAACAAAGCCATTAAAAGAGTGGTCAGGAACAAAAATGAGGTTAAATTAAATTAAATAAAACATGAGCACAAATATAATTCACAAATATAAATATAATGATGACGATGATGATGATGGTGATGTTGATGGTGATTTTGATGATGTTAATGTTGAT